>JAQIZT010000215.1:0-34699 GCA_029228515.1 Populus alba x Populus x berolinensis | reverse complement strand
TCCTTGCGCTGTTCGGCACCGACGAACAGAAAGCGCGCTATCTGCAGCCCCTGCTCGACGGCGAGATCTCCTCGTGTTATTCGATGACCGAACCGCAGGGCGGTTCCGATCCCGGCATGTTCGTGACGTCGGCGACCCAGGACGGTGCTGGAAATGGGGACTGGATCATCAACGGCGAGAAGTGGTTCTCCTCCAACGCCAAGCATGCGTCGTTCTTCATCGTCATGGCCGTCACCAAGCCCGACGCCCGGACATACGAGAAGATGTCGCTGTTCATCGTTCCGGGCGAGACGCCGGGGATCGAGATCATCCGCAACGTCGGGGTGGGCGGCGAATCGAAGCACGGTTCGCATGGCTACGTCCGGTATAACGACGTCCGAGTGCCGGCCGATCACGTGCTGGGCGGTGAAGGATCGGCGTTCATGATCGCACAGACCCGCCTCGGCGGTGGTCGCGTCCACCACGCGATGCGCACGATCGCATTGGCACGCAAGGCTTTTGACATGATGTGCGAGCGCGCTGTGTCACGCAAGACCAGGCATGGCCATCTCTCCGATTTCCAGATGACCCAGGAGAAGATCGCCGACAGCTGGATCCAGATCGAGCAGTTCCGGCTGCTGGTGCTGCGCACCGCGTGGCTGATCGACAAGCATCACGACTACCAGAAGGTGCGCCGCGACATCGCCGCGGTGAAGGTCGCGATGCCCCAGGTGCTGCACGACGTCGCCCAGCGCGCCCTGCACCTGCATGGCGCTCTCGGGGTCTCCGACGAGATGCCGTTCGTCAAGATGCTGGTGGCCGCCGAGTCACTGGGCATCGCCGACGGCGCTACCGAGCTGCACAAGATGACCGTGGCCCGCCGCACCCTGCGTGAATACCAGCCTGTGACAACGCCTTTCCCGTCGGCTCACATACCGACCCGGCGCGCCGAAGCCGAGGCCCGCCTAGCGGAACGACTGGAGCACTCGATCGCGGAGTTCTAACGGCTACCTTCTGGCCGAGCAGTCAGCAGATGTAGCGAACGATGCTTTCGGCCACACAAGCCGGCTTCGGCGACCCGTCGATCTCGACGGTGGTGGACACGATCGCCTGCACGGCGCCGCCGCCGACGTCCTCGACCGAGATCAGCGAACTGGTCGCCCGAACCTTCGACCCCACCGGCACCGGGGCGGGAAAGCGAACCTTGTTCAGGCCGTAGTTGATTGCGAGCTTGATGCCCTTGACGGTGTACATGTCGTGTTGCATCCGCGGCAGCAGCGACAGCGTCATGTAACCGTGGGCGATGGTCTTACCGAAGGGACCGGCGGCCGCCCGTTCCGGGTCGACGTGGATCCATTGGTGATCGCCGGTCGCGTCGGCGAAGAGGTTGACGTCTTCCTGAGTGATGGTCACCCAGTCGCTTTGGCCGATGGTCTCCCCCGCGGCGGCGGCGAGGTCGGCGACTGACTCGAAGGTACGCATGCTTTCTCCTCTGCTCGCGGGTAAGCATAGAACTCGTGAGGCTGCTGCTGATTGCCGATACCCACGTGCCGAAACGCGCCCGCGATCTGCCCGCCCGGGTGTGGCAGGAAGTCGAGCGGTCGGACGTCGTCATCCATGCCGGCGACTGGATTGCGCTCGAATTGCTCGACGAGCTGGAATCCAGGGCCGCGCGCCTGGTCGGCTGCTGGGGCAACAACGACGGGCCCCCGTTGCGAGCGCGACTGCCCGAACGAGCGGACGTGACGTTGGCGGGCGTGCGGTTCACGGTGGTGCACGAAACCGGCCCGTCGTCCGGCCGCGAGGCCCGGATGTCACGGCTCTATCCCGATACCGACGTGCTGGTGTTCGGGCACAGCCACATCCCCTGGGATACGACGGCCCGCACCGGACTACGCCTGCTCAACCCGGGGTCGCCGACGGATCGCCGCCGCCAACCGTTCTGCAGCTACATGACGACCAGCATCGATGACGGCGCAGTGACCGACGTCATGCTGCACCGGCTCGAGAAGTAGCCCAGATAAAGGCCCTACACAGCTGGCGCACATATATAGCTCGTAGACAGAGTTATATATGCAAGCACTGAGATCGCACACCGACCTGGTCACCGACGTGTTCGGCGTCGTCGGCCGATTCCGCCGCCAGCTGCGCAGGTCTGCCGGCCGGGGACTCGACTCCGCCCGGTTCACCGAGTCACAGTCGGAGCTGCTCTGGCTGGTCGGCCGCCGCCCGGGGATCTCGGTCCGCGCGGCGGCGGCCGAACTCGGGCTGGTCCCCAACACCGCGTCGACGATGGTCTCCAAGCTGGTGGCCAACGGTTCGCTGATCCGGACCGTCGACGAGACCGACCGTCGCGCGTGTCAACTACGACTCGCCGAGCCCACCCAGCAGATCGTCGACGCATCGCGAGCCGCCCGGCGCGCGCTGCTGTCCGAGGCGCTGCAAGAACTCAATGACGACCAAATCGATTCTCTGACAAAGGGGTTAGAGGTTCTCGACATGGTGGCCCGCAGATTACAGGAGAAATGATGACGAAATTACCGATGGCGATCGACTGCCGGCACCTGACCTTTCACTACGGCCAGTTCACCGCCGTCGACGACCTGACACTCAGGGTGCGGCCCGGCGAGACGATGGGCCTGCTCGGACCCAACGGCGCGGGTAAGACGACGCTGGTGCGGATGCTCACCACGCTGACCCCCGTGCAGCACGGCGAGTTGCGCATCTTCGGGATGGACTCCCGGCGCGAGACGGTCGACATCCGGAGCAACATCGGCTATGTCCCGCAACAACTTTCGATCGAACCCGCGCTGACGGGCCGGCAGAACGTGGAATGGTTCGCCCGGCTCTACGGCGTACCGCGCGCCGAGCGCGCCGATCGGGTCAGGCAGGCGCTGGACGCGATGGAGCTGCTCGAGGTGGCCGACCGGCTGGCGGGCACCTACTCCGGCGGCATGGTGCGCCGCCTGGAGGTGGCGCAGGCGCTGGTCAATCGCCCGTCGCTGCTCGTGCTCGACGAGCCGACCGTGGGGCTGGACCCGATCGCGCGTGACGGCGTGTGGAATCAGGTGCAGAGCATGCAGGCCCAGTTCGGCATGACCGTGCTGCTGACCACGCACTACATGGAGGAAGCCGACGCCCTCTGCGATCGCGTCGCGCTGATGCATCGCGGCGTCCTGCGGGCCGTGGGCACACCCACCGAGCTGAAGTCGAAGGTGTCGCCCAGCGCGACGCTCGAGGACGTTTTCCGCCGCTACGCGTCCACGGACCTGCACGGCGACTCCGAGTCGTCGACATCTGACTTCCGCGAAATCCGTTCCAGCAGAAAGGTTGCCAGCCGTGCCAGTTGATCACACCTACGAAATACCGGCCGAGGCGCTGGTGCGCGCACCGCGCGGATGGCAGCGGGTCAGCGCGACGTTCGGCCGCGTCGGCGCGTTCGCGATCGTCGAACTGCAGAAGCTGCAGCACGACCGCACCGAGCTCATCACCCGGATGGTGCAACCGGCCCTGTGGCTGCTGATCTTCGGAACGACATTCAGCAAGCTGCATGTCATCAACACCGGATCGGTGTCCTACCTGGCCTTCCTGGCCCCGGGCATCATCGCGCAGTCGGCGCTGTTCATCTCGATTTTCTATGGCATCCAGATCATTTGGGACCGCGACGCCGGCGTGCTGTCCAAACTGATGGTGACGCCGGCACCGGCGTCGGCGTTGATCACCGGTAAGGCGTTCGCGGCGGGTGTGCGCTCGGTCGCCCAAGTCGTCGGCGTGCTGGCGCTGGCTTACCTGATGCGCATCGGCCTGACCGTCAACCCGCTGCGCATTCTGGCGGCCATGGCCACCGTGATGCTCGGCGCGGCGTTCTTCGCCTGCCTGTCGATGACGCTGGCCGGGCTGGTCCGCAATCGCGATCGCCTGATGGGTATCGGGCAAGCCATCACGATGCCGTTGTTCTTCGCGTCGAACGCGCTGTACCCGGTTGGGGTGATGCCGTCGTGGCTGCGTGTGCTGAGCACCGTCAACCCGCTGAGTTACGAGGTCGACGCGCTGCGCGGGCTGTTGATCGGCATCCCGCTGAACCCGTTGGACTTCGTCGTGCTGATCGTGGCGGCGCTGCTTGGAATTGCCACGGCCTCAACACTTTTGCGCCGTCTGGTCGCCTAGGCGCTAGCGCATGCGCTATCGCATTGCAAGAGGTTCGGATGGTTCCGAGAGCCGATCGTGACCTGACCGAGATGATTTCTCGCCGACTCTGAATCGTTAGCCAACCGCGATCTGCGGGCACGGCCGTGACAAACGAATTAGACCCTCCCGCTGTGTTTCACTGCCCGAGAACAGATTCCACCGCGCAATGCGGCAGATGAAAGTTGGGATGGGTAATCGCTATGACATTCGTTGAGAAGTTGCGTGGCGCTGTGACATTTCTGCCGCGTCGACTGGCGATCGCGGTCGTAGGCGCTGCCCTGTTGTCCGGTCTGGTCGCTGTTGTCGGCGGCTCGTCGACTGCGGGGGCGTTCTCGAAGCCGGGTCTTCCAGTGGAGACCCTGCAGATTCCATCACCGTCGATGGGCCGCAACATCAAGGTCCAGTTCCAGGGCGGCGGACCGCACGCGGTCTACCTGCTCGACGGTCTGCGGGCGCAGGATGACTTCAACGGCTGGGACATCAACACTCCGGCGTTCGAGGAGTTCTACCAGTCCGGCATTTCGGTGATCATGCCCGTCGGCGGCCAGTCCAGCTTCTACAGCAACTGGTACCAGCCGTCGGCAAGCAACGGCCAGAACTACACCTACAAGTGGGAGACCTTCCTGACCCAGGAGATGCCTGTGTGGTTGCAGGCCAACAAGGAGGTGTCGCCGTTCGGCAACGCCGCGGTGGGGTTGTCGATGTCGGGTGGTTCCGCGATGATCCTCGCCGCCTACTACCCGCAGCAATTCCCTTACGCTGCTTCGCTTTCCGGCTTCCTCAACCCCTCCGACGGTTGGTGGCCGACGCTGATCGGCTTGGCGATGAGCGACGCGGGTGGCTACAGCGCGAGCAACATGTGGGGTCCGTCGACCGACCCGGCGTGGAAGCGCAACGACCCGATGCTGCAGATCCCGCGGCTGGTCGCCAACAACACCCGCGTCTGGGTGTACTGCGGTAACGGCACCCCGAGCGACCTCGGCGGCGACAACATGCCGGCGAAGTTCCTCGAGGGCCTGACGCTGCGCACCAACGAGCAGTTCCAGAACAACTACGTGGCAGCGGGTGGACGCAACGGTGTGTTCAACTTCCCGGCCAACGGAACGCACTCGTGGCCCTACTGGAACCAGCAGCTGATGGCGATGAAGCCCGACATGCTGCAGGTGCTCAACTCGCCGACCACTGCACCGCCTGCCCCGGCCGCCGCTCCCGCCGGCTGACCGACCCGAAATCGAGCATCGGCAGTGGCGCCCGGTCAGCGCCGCTGCCGATCCTCACTTTCCTCCGATTCCTTCAGCAGCGCGCGGCGGTCCTGGTGGAAGTAGGTGTAGGCGGTGGTCAGCGCGCACAGGACCGTGGCCATCACCAACATCCAGGTCCCGTTCACGACCACACTGATCCCGCCGCCGATCGCGGCACCCACCATGAAGCTGGCCAGCAGCATGAAGTAGCCGAGCCAGTCCGAAACGCTTCCCCCACCAGCGATGTGGCGTTCAATGCCCTGGCCCATCTTGACAGTCGTACCGGTTACGTAGCTCAACGGCACCGACACCTCGCCGTCCTTGACGAATGACGTATTCAGTGCCCCGGTGCCGAAGGCCAGCAGCATAATCGGCGCGAAGTCCAGCAGGTTCTCTGTCCAGCCTTCGTCGATGGTGTCGACCACGCACGCGGCCAACAAACTCAAGGTCGTCAACACGGTCGGGCCGTGCGGATGGTCGACCCAGAAATATCGCCGGCATAGTGACGCAACCACCACGCCGGCAACGAATGCCACAATGAGCAGCCCGGCGCTGGCGGCCAGCCATACTTCGCCGGTGAAATACCCGAGCACGGCGCGTTGGGCGTTGCCGGTGATGAAAACCACGAAGTATCCGGCGGAGTGGGTAAACGAGATCGCGCCTACCACGCCGGCCAGCACGGCCAACACCCACGACAACCGCGCTTCACTGTTGAATGTCTCGCCCGCCACGCGATCTATGCTTACAGACGCACCCGGACAGCGCACAGCGGCGCATACCGAACTCCTATGTTGTGGGCGACGACTTCCCGTTCATTCGGCCGCGGTCAGCCGGGCAATGGACCGCAGCGGGATGGGCAGCCACCCCGGCCGGTGCCGCGCCTCGTAGCCGGCCTCGTACACGGCCTTGTCGAGTTCGTACGCGGCCAGCAGCCGCGCCGAATCCCGCGGGTCGGTGTGCGACGCGGCCGCATAGCCGTCGCAGAAGGCGGTGCGGTTGCGCTCGACCCACTCACGGGCACGCGCCGCCAGCTGCTTGTCGCCCTCGTGGTCCACCAGCGGCCCGTAGGCGGCGTACTCGAACGATCGCAGCACGCCGGCCACGTCGCGCAGCGGCGAATCCGGGGCCCGTCGCTCATCGAGCGGCTGGCCGGGCTCACCCTCGAAGTCGATCAGCAGCCAGCTCTCCGGGGTGCGCAGCACCTGTCCCAGGTGCAGGTCACCGTGCACGCGCTGGACGGTGATCGTCTCGCCGGCCAGCTTGCCGAAGCGCTCTTCGACCGTCGCCGCGTGTTCTTGCAGCTCGGGCACCAGCGCCGCAGTCGACGCCAACCGGGCCAGCACGTTGTCCACCGGGAAGGTGGCCTGCGCGGTACCCAGGGTTTCGGCGAGGGTGGCATGCACGGACGCGACGGCCTCCCCGAGCCGGTAGGACTCACCGGCGAAGTCGCCGCCGACCTCGTGGGCATACAGGTCGCCCTCGGCGAACAGGTCGCGGACGCTGGCCGTGGCCATGGCCCAGCCTTCGGCGGCGTTGGCCTCGAACTCGGTGACCATGCCCAGTGGCCACGCCGTGTCCTCGGCGCCGTCGTCCCCGGCGATCTCGTAGGTGCCGAGCAGTCGGGCCACGTTCGGGTTGCCGGCCCGGCCGAGCACCCGGTTCAGCTCGATGTCGGGGTTGATGCCGCGGCTGACCCGACGAAAGACCTTGAAGATCGCGTCCCGATCGAAGATCACGCTGGTGTTGGACTGCTCGGCATCGGCGACCCGCGGCCACGCGTCCAGCGGAAGCCTGACATCGGGCTCTTTGCGAAACACCACTTCGGTGCCGGCCGAATCGCGCGTCGCGGACTGGTCGATCAGCGACAGCAAGAACCGCGGGCCGTCGGTTCCATACAGCGCGTCATAGCCGGTGTGGTCGTCGGCCGAGCCGATGGTGGCCACGGTGTTGTACTCGGTGACCGGCTCGGCGTCCCACCCGACCAGCACCTGATAGCGCTCCGCGGGGCCACTGGCGTAGGTGGCGTCGACCAGCACCAGCTCGAGCTTGTCGCGCAGCGGAACGACCAGCCCGACCTCGGCGCGGGACAGCTGACGATTGCGCCCGGCGTACCACCGTTGCTGCGGCAGCCATTCGGTCCAGGGCAGCTTGGCTGACTGACTCATGCGTTCTCCTCCGATGCGCACAGCTGGAACCAGTAGAACCCATGTCCCGGCAGTGTCAGCAAATAGGGCAGATGTCCGATGCGTGGGAACTCCACCTGGCCGGTGAGTTCGATCGGCGTGTGGCCGCTCCAATGTTGCAGGTTCAGCTCGATCGGCTGCGGGAACCGCGAGAGGTTGTTGACGCACAGCACGATGTCTCCGTCGTCGGGCGCTTGGCGCAGAAACGCCAGCACCGACGGGTTCGTCCCGCCGAGTTCCTCGAACGACCCGATCGCGAACGCGTCGTGACGGCGCCGCACCGACAGCATCATGCGGGTGAAGTTGAGCAGCGACGTCGAGGTGTCCCGCTGCGCCTCGACGTTGACGGCCTGATAGCCGTAGACCGAATCCTGACTCGGCGGCAAATACAGCCGGCCGGGATTGGCCTTGGAGAAGCCGGCGTTGCGGTCCGGCGTCCACTGCATCGGGGTGCGCACGCCGTCGCGGTCACCGAGCCAGATGACGTCGCCCATGCCGATCTCGTCGCCGTAGTAGAGGACCGGCGATCCGGGTAGCGACAGCAGCAGCCCGGTGAACAGCTCGATCTGGTTGCGGTCGTTGTCCAGCAGCGGCGCCAGCCGGCGGCGGATTCCCACGTTGGCCTTCATCCGCGGGTCCTTGGCGTACTCGGAGTACATGTAGTCGCGCTCTTCGTCGCTGACCATCTCGAGGGTCAGCTCGTCGTGGTTACGCAGGAAGATCCCCCACTGCGCCATGTCCGGGATCTCGGGCGTCTGGGCCAGGATCTCCGAGATCGGGAACCGCGACTCGCGCCGCACCGCCATGAAGATGCGCGGCATCAGCGGGAAGTGGAAAGCCATGTGGCATTCGTCACCGCCGGTGCTGGCGTCACCGAAGTACTCCACGACGTCGGCGGGCCACTGATTGGCTTCGGCCAGCAACACCCGGCCCGGGAACTCGTCGTCGATGACCTTACGGACCCGCCTGAGGAATGCGTGGGTCTCCGGCAGGTTCTCGCAGTTGGTGCCCTCACGCTCGAAGAGGTACGGCACCGCATCCAGCCGGAAGCCGTCGATGCCGAGATCGAGCCAGAACCGCAGCACATCGATCATCGCCTCTTGCACGGCCGGGTTGTCGTAGTTCAGGTCCGGCTGATGGGAGAAGAACCGGTGCCAGTAGAACTGCTTGCGGACCGGGTCGAACGTCCAGTTCGACTCCTCGGTGTCGATGAAGATGATCCGGGCATCGGTGTACTTCTCGCTGGTATCGCTCCACACGTAGAAGTCGCCGTACGGGCCGTCGGGGTCGTGGCGTGACTCCTGAAACCATGGGTGCGAATCCGAGGTGTGGTTCATCACCAAATCGGTGATGACCCGGATCCCCCGCTCGTGCGCCGCGTTGAGCAACGCCACGAAGTCGTCGACGTCGCCGAACTCGGGCAGCACCTTGTAGAAGTCGCGGATGTCGTAACCGCCATCGCGCAGCGGCGAGTCGTAGAAGGGCGGCAGCCAAATGCAGTCGATCCCGAGCCACTGCAGGTAGTCCAGGCGCTGCAACAGCCCGCGCAGGTCACCGGACCCGTCCGCGTTGTCGTCCAGGAATGCCCGGACCAGCACCTCGTAGAAGACCGCGTGTTTGAACCAGGTCGGGTCGGCCGGCAGCGAGGCCGCGATCTCGAAATCCTCCGCGTTGGGGTGTTCGACTACACCCCCCTCGACGTGACTGCCTCCCGCGGGATCGTGCTCCAAGTCCTTTTTCGAGGCGTCGTTTGCGTCGTTCATCGATTCCACGATGCCACGTGTACCCGAGGCGAGCAGATCGGAATCACCTCGCTAATCTGCCGTCCCGGCAACCGAATTGGCCTCCGGCCAGGTATTTCCGCGTCCGGATCAGGCGGGAGGCCCGTCACCCAGAGTCACCGGCGCGCTGCGGGGACCGCCCCCGGAGTTCCAGTGCAGCGTGATCACGTCCCCGGGGTGATGCGGAACCAAGACGTCCGTCATCGCGGTGGGACCGTTGATCGGCACATTGTCGACCGCGGTGATGATGTCACCGGGCGCGATGCCACTCCCGGCGGCGGGGCCGCCGTCAACCAGGCGTTGGACCCGGGCTCCGTTGCCGCCGTTTTCGGCCACGCCCATGCCGATGAAGGCCGTGGGCCCGATGTGCACGGTGTTGGACCCTGCGCCGGAGCGGATTTGGTTGGCGACGCCCATCGCGTGACCGATCGGAATCGCGAAGCCCTGCCCGCCGGACATTTTGTAACTGTCGGTGGCGGCAGTGTCCACGCCGACCACCTGCCCGGCGTTGTTGACCAGCGGCCCACCCGAGTCGCCGGGCTTGATCGCGGTGTCGGCCTGGATCAATCCGCCCAGCGTCTCGTCGGCGCCGGTCAGGGTGTCGGTGGCCGAGACCGTCTGGTTGAGCGCGACGACACGGCCGGGCACCACGCTGGGCGCTCCGCCCTGCCCGTGGGTATTGCCGAGCGCGGTGACCGGCTCGCCGATCCCGACGCCACCACCGATCGCGGCGGCGGGCAGGCCGCCCGCACCCCGCAGCTGCAACACCGCGATGTCGGCGGTGCGGGAGTAGCCGATCACGTCGACACCGTAGGTCTGACCGTTGCCGACGTCGAACGCGGAGATGTCAGTGGCCGCCGAGATCACGTGGTTGTTGGTGAGCACCACGCCGGCGGGATCGATGACGATGCCGGTTCCGGCCCCGATCGCGTTGTTGTAGCCGAACCGGGTGCTGATGTTGACGACCGAAGGTCCGACCTGGCCGGCAATGTCCAGCGGGAACATCGGTGCGTCGCGGAAGCGGTCCAGCGCCAGAGTCGACGGCGATGCAGCTGCCGGCACCGTGGTCAGGCCCAGGCCCAGTCCCACCACAGCCAGCACACTGACCAGCCATGACCACCAGACTGAGCGGGGGTGCCCTTTGCTCATCCCGTACCTCCCTGCATCGGGGTTCGAACCAGAAGCGGCCCAGCCTCCACGTCTGGACCGCACATTTTTGTGTACCTCACCGTAATGCAGGTAGCTAGTCCAGGGCGCACGGAACGCTGATCGGCTGCACGCCCCTAAGCTGGCGCAAGCTGGTTCTAAGCTGGTTCAGTGGGCGAATTCGACCCCAAAGTCCGGTTCACGCAGTCCCCGGTGGCGCGGCTGGCGACCAGCTCGGCCGACGGAAAACCGCACCTGGTGCCGGTGGTTTTCGCGGTCGATACCGACACGGTGTACACCGCGATCGACGCGAAACCGAAGAGCACGCAGCGGCTCCGCCGGCTGGCCAACATCGCGAGCAACGCGCAGGTCAGCCTGCTCGTCGACCACTACGCCGACGAGTGGACGCAGTTGTGGTGGGTCCGGGCCGACGGGGAGGCTTGCATTCATACCGACGGCGTGGCCCTGCACACCGGCTACCGGCTGCTACGCGCCAAATATCCTCAGTATCAATCGGTTTCGCTAAACGGCCCGGTCATCGAGATAACGGTGCGCCGCTGGTCGAGCTGGCACGCCTGACCTAGCGCGTCGCGCGCGAAATTGTGGCCGGCCCGTGGCCTTGTATTGGGCGGCAGTTGGGAGAAAGGTTGCCTAATACGTTCTGTGAGCTAGGACACACCGCGGCCGGCCGAGCGAACTGGAGGAAGGTCATGGCGGACAAGGCGAACGCTTCGGTGGGCACGGGAGCAGCTCCCACCGCCAACCGTCCTGGCGATGTCCGCAACATCGTCCTGGTCGGCCCCTCGGGCGGCGGCAAGACGACGCTGGTCGAGGCACTGCTCGTCGCGGGCGGCGTGCTGACCAGGGCGGGATCGGTCACCGACGGCAGCACGATCTGCGACTACGACGACGCCGAGATTCGCCAACAGCGCTCGGTGGGCGTCGCGCTGGCCTCGCTGTCGCACGGCGGCATCAAGATCAACCTGGTCGACACACCCGGATACGCCGACTTCGTCGGCGAGCTGCGCGCCGGATTGCGTGCGGCGGATTGCGCACTGTTCGTGATCGCGGCGAACGAGGGCTGCGACGGTATTGACGAACCGACCAAGTCGCTCTGGCAGGAATGCAGCCAGGTCGGCATGCCCCGCGCCGTGGTGATCACCAAGCTCGACCATGCCCGCGCGAACTACATGGAGGCACTGCAGGCCGCGCAAAACGCGTTCGGCGACAAGGTTTTACCGCTCTACCTGCCGACCGGCTCGCCAGCCTGCGAAGGCCTGATCGGCCTGCTGTCGCAGCAGCGCTACCGATACTCCGGTGGCACCCGGACTATCGAGGCGCCGGATCCCGCCGACGCCGACCGGATCGAGGACGCGCGCGGCACCCTGATCGAGGGCATCATCGAGGAATCCGAGGACGAGTCCCTGATGGAGCGCTACCTCGGCGGTGCGGCGATCGACGAGGCCGTGCTGATCGACGATCTGGAGCGCGCCGTCGCCCGTGGGTCGTTCTTCCCGGTGATCCCGGTCTGCAGCGGCACCGGTGTGGGCACCCTGGAACTGCTCGAGATCGCCACCCGCGGCTTCCCGTCCCCGATGGAACATCCACTACCGGAGGTGTTTACGCCGCATGGCGCCCCGCATTCGGAGCTGGCCTGTGACGCGGCGGCGCCGTTGTTGGCAGAGGTGGTGAAGACGACGTCTGACCCGTACGTCGGTAGGGTGAGTCTGGTCCGGGTGTTCTCCGGGACCATCAGGCCCGACACGACGGTGCATGTGTCGGGTCATTTTTCGTCCTTCTTCGGGCAGACCAACGGCTCCGACTCCCGGGGCAATACCCACCCCGACCACGACGAAGACGAACGCATCGGGGTGTTGTCCTTCCCGCTGGGCAAACAGCAACGACCCGCACCCGAGGTGGTGGCCGGCGACATCTGCGCGATCGGCAAGCTGAGCCGTGCCGAAACCGGCGACACCCTGTCCGACAAGGCCGAGCCCCTGGTGCTCAAACCGTGGGCCATGCCCGAACCGCTGCTGCCGATCGCCATTGCGGCCCATGCCAAGACCGACGAGGACAAGCTGTCGGTCGGGCTGGGCCGGTTGGCCGCCGAGGACCCGACCCTGCGAATCGAGCAGAATCAGGAAACCCACCAGATCGTGCTGTGGTGCATGGGTGAGGCCCACGCCGGGGTGGTTCTCGAGGCACTGGCCAGCCGGTACGGCGTCGCCGTGGACACGGTCCAACTGCGCGTCCCGCTGCGGGAGACGTTCGGCGGCAAGGCAAAAGGCCACGGTCGCCACGTCAAGCAGTCCGGCGGACACGGCCAATACGCGGTGTGCGACATCGACGTCGAACCGCTGCCGGAAGGTTCCGGATTCGAATTCGTCGACAAGGTGGTCGGCGGCGCGGTCCCGCGGCAATTCATCCCGAGCGTGGAGAAGGGAGTCCGCGCACAGATGGAAAAGGGTGTGCACGCCGGATACCCGGTGGTCGACATCCGGGTCACCCTGCTCGACGGCAAGGCCCACAGCGTGGACTCGTCGGACTTCGCGTTCCAGATGGCGGGTTCCCTGGCGCTGCGGGAGGCCGCCGCCGCGACGAAAATTGCTCTGCTCGAGCCGATCGACGAGATCTCGGTGCTGGTGCCCGACGATTTCGTCGGCGCGGTGATGGGAGACCTGTCCGGGCGGCGCGGCCGCGTGCTGGGGACCGACACCGCGGGCCAGGACCGCACACTGGTGCGCGCCGAGGTGCCGCAGGTCGAGCTGACCCGATACGCGATCGATTTGCGTTCACTGGCACATGGCGCCGCGTCCTTCACCCGAACGTTTGCCCGCTACGAACCGATGCCGGAGTCCGCCGCGACCCGGCTGCAGGCTACTGTTTGAAAGCACCTGATAAACAGCCAGATTGGGAGCCCCGGATTCGAGTATGTCGACGTTTAACGGGCTGCCTGCCCACATCCTGCTCAATCATTTCGTCGTTGTCCTAGCTCCGCTGGCGGCGATTCTGGCGATCCTGTGCGTGGTGTGGCCCGCGGCGCGGCGACGGCTGATCTGGCTGGTTCTGCTGCTGGCGGTGGGCACGCTTGTCTTGACCCCGCTGACGACCACCGCGGGCGTCTGGTTGTCGGCTCGCGTCGGTGCTCAGACGCCGGTGCTCACCAACCACGAGCAACTCGGCTCCACCCTGATCTACATCGTCGCGGCACTGGCGGCGACGGTCACGGTGCTGGCCGTGCTGCACGTCCGTGAGGCGCACGGTGTGGACATGAAGCTCACCCTGCACGCCGCGGTCGGGGCGCTGGTGGTCATCGCGGCGGTGGCCACGCTCGTGCAGACCTATCGGGTCGGTGATTCGGGTGCGCGCGCGGCGTGGGGGAACGTGACGTCGGGCCAGTGAGATTGGCGCACAGTCTTTCTCAGGCTCCGCCGAACTGTTGGGCTACGGCCCGCCGATCCAGCGAACCCTTAGCGGTGTGCGGCAGTTCGCTGGTGTGCAGGAAGGTGGCCGGCACCTCGTACGGCGCCAGCCGGTCACGGCAGAACTCCGTCAGCTCCTCGGGGCTGGGCGGAGTCGAACCCCGCGCGACGATCACCGCGGCGACCGTCTCGCCGTACATCTTGTCCGGCAGCCCGAGCACGGCCACCTCCAGAACGCCCGGATGGCCGGCCAGCACGCCCTCGACGCGTTCCGGCGAAATCTTCTCGCCGCCACGGTTGATGAGTTCCTTGATCCGCCCGCGAATGCTCAAGTCACCCGCCGGGGACAGCGACCCGAGGTCGCCGGTGCGCAGCCAGCCGTCGGTGAAGTTGGCGGCGGTGATCGCCGGGTCGCCGAGGTAGCCACGCACCACGGTCGGGCCACGCAGCCAGACCTCGCCGACGGCTTCGGGCGGAAGCGGTTGACCTCCGGGCGCGGCGATCCGGATCTCCGGGCTGGTCGATTTGCCGACGAGACCCGCTGTCTCGGAAGGGTTTTCGTCTTGCTCGATGCTGGTGGTCGCGACCTGATGGGTGCCTTCGGTCATCCCGAACGCGCACACCACGGTGGCCCCGAAGGTGTCTTGCAGGGCCTGAGCCGTTTCCGTGGTGAGCGGAGCGCTGCAGCTGCGGATGAAGTGCAGCGACACCCGTCCGCCACCCGGCTGCTCAGTCTTGGCGCGCTCCAACAGGATCTGGTGAATGGTCGGAACCGCGGTGTACCAGGTGGCCCCGACGGCGTTGATGTCGTCCCAGAAGGTGTGCGCCGAGAACTTCCCGCGCGCGGGCAACAGCACGGTCCCGCCGGATGCCAGCGTCGACAGCAGCGCGGCGATCAGACCGTGGCCGTGGTAGAGCGGCATCACCGCGACCGTCGCGTCCGCCGGGCCCAGCTGGTAGGCGGCGATGACCGCCCGCACCGAGCTGGCGATGTTCGTGTGTGTCCACGGAACCATCTTCGGCATCCCGGTGGTGCCGCCGGTGAACATGATCATCGCGTCGTCGTCGCGCAGACCCTCGGGCGTTGCCACGTCCGGATTCGGCGCCGCGGGCGCGTCCAGGTCGACCGACGACGGGGCACCGTCACCGCCGACGGTCACCGCGAACGTCCACCACACCAATCCCGGCTCCTCCTTGTCACCGGGACCCTCGCCGTCGGCCAGCACCACACCCGCACCGGCCACCGCACCGCGGGCACGCTGGTCGCCGACGGGCAAGGCCGGGTCCAGTGGTACCGCGATCAGCCCCGCGCGCGACGCCGCCAACAAGCCGACGACGAATTCGGCGTTGCTGCCCGACCGCAGCGCGATCCGGTCTCCCGGCCGCAAGCCACCCTCCTTGAGCTGCCCGGCCAGGTCGTCGACCAGTCGGACCAGCTCGCCGTAGCTGACCGGCGTGCGATCCGCAGTAACGACGAGCGCCGTCGCCTCCGGCTCGCGAATTGCCGCCGCCGCGACCAGATCGGCGATGCTCGGGGATTCGCCGGTCAGCTCCGCCGCCGGGGTGATCACATCAGACATCGCCGTAGTCCTTCCGCTTTATCGCATGTGTAACAGCACCTGATTGCACGATGCAGAGAAACCTCCCTGTTCGTCCAATACTGTTCAGCTCACGATCGATAATCCGTGGCTATCGATCGGCTGAGAAGCGGTCGATAACCCCCGTGAATCGGTGCATAGTGGCTTGGTCTTGGACAGCGGCGCGGACCCGGACCACAGTGGTGGATGACAGGCATGGACACGCGAGGAGTCGGGCAATGACCACACTTTCGGCATCATCTACCGCTGCGCCGGACGAGTCGCAGGACACTGCGCTGACCGACGGCTTCCACCTCGTCGTCGAGGCGCTCCAGGCCAACGACATCGACACGATCTACGGCATCGTCGGCATCCCGATCACCGACCTCGCCCGGGTCGCGCAGGCCTGCGGCATGCGGTACATCGGTTTCCGGCAGGAGACTTCCGCCGGAAATGCCGCCGCGGCCGCCGGGTTTCTCACCGGCCGCCCGGGAGTGTGCTTGACGACCTCCGGGCCCGGGTTTCTCAACGGTCTGCCCGCGCTGGCCAACGCCACCACGAACTGCTTCCCGATGATCCAGATCTCGGGTTCGAGCAATCGAGCGCTGGTCGACTTGCAGCGCGGCGACTATCAGGACCTGGATCAGCTCAACGCCGCGCGGCCCTTCGTCAAGGCGGCCTACCGGGTCGAGCGGGTCGAGGACATCGGGCTCGCCATCGCACGCGCGATCCGCACCGCGGTCTCCGGGCGGCCGGGCGGTGTCTACCTCGACATCCCGGGCGCGGTGCTGGGGCAGGCCATGGACGCCGCCGAGGGGGCCGAAAGCGTTTGGCGGGTCATCGATCCCGCGCCGCGCCAGCTGCCCGCCCCGGAGGCGGTCGATCGCGCGTTGGACGTGCTCGCGCGGGCGCGGCGGCCGCTGATCGTGCTCGGCAAGGGCGCCGCGTACGCGCAGGCCGATGGCGTGATCCGGGACTTCGTCGAATCCAGCGGAATTCCGTTCCTGCCGATGTCGATGGCCAAGGGCCTACTGCCGGATTCGCACCGCCAGTCCGCGGCGGCCGCACGCTCGCTGGCCATCGCCCGCGCCGACGCGGTGTTGCTGGTCGGTGCGCGGCTGAATTGGCTTCTCGGCCATGGTGAATCGCCGCAGTGGGCCGCCGACGCCAAGTTCGTGCAGATCGACATCGCGGCGTCGGAGTTCGACAGCAACCAGCCGATCGTGGCGCCGCTGGCCGGCGACATCGGATCGGTGATGTTCGCGTTGCGCGACGGCTTGGCCACCCGGCCGATCACGGTGCCGACGGAATGGACCGACGAGCTGGCCGATCGCCGAGCCCGTAACGACGCCAAGATGCGCGAGCGGCTCGCCGAAAATCCGCACCCGATGCGGTTTTACAACGCACTCGGTGCGATTCGTTCAGTGCTGCAAGCGAATCCGGATGTCTACGTCGTCAATGAGGGCGCCAATGCACTGGACCTGGCCCGCAACGTGATCGAGATGGAGTTGCCACGGCACCGCCTCGACACCGGGACCTGGGGTGTGATGGGCATCGGCATGGGCTACGCGATCGCCGCCGCGGTCGAGACGGGCCGGCCCGTCGTCGCGATCGAAGGCGACAGCGCATTCGGGTTCAGCGGCATGGAGATCGAGACCATTTGCCGCTACCGCCTGCCGGTGACGGTCATCATCCTCAACAACGGCGGCGTGTACCGCGGCGACGAAGAGCCCACCGGAGACAGCCCCGCCCCCACGGTGCTCAACGCCGGAGCCCGGCACGAGCTACTTGCAGAGGCGTTCGGCGGCAAGGGATATCACGTCACCACCCCGGCCGAGCTGCAGTCGGCGCTCACCGAGGCGCTCGCATCGAACGGGCCGTCACTGATCGACTGTGAACTCGACCCGGCGGCCGGGGTGGAGAGCGGACACCTGGCGAGCCTCAACCCGACCAGCGCAGCCAACCGGAAGGTCAGCGCCGACGGGTAACCCCAACCAGCGCAGCGTTGAAGAACTCGTCCAGCGAGAGTTCTTGCGCGGAGGCGACGAGCGCCCGGGCAACCGGCGACCCGGGCCCCGAGGAGTTGGTGGCCAAAGTGATTTCGGCCTTGACGACCGGATCGACCATTTCGACCGCCCGGATCTCGCCGCCCAGCGACGAGGTCCACAGCCAGGTATGCGGGACGATGCACGCCCAGTTGCCGGAGGCGACCTGTGCGAGTAATGAAGCCACCGAGTCGGTTTCGACTTGCGGGCTGACGGTGATGCCGTGGCCGGCGAAGGCCTCGTCGATGATTTGGCGGTCCCGCATGTCGGCGGTGAGCAAGGCCAGCGGCAACTGCGCGGCATCCGGCCAGCGCAACGTCGTTGCGCCGGACGGCAACATATCCGCCGGCGACAGCAGCACGTAGCGCTCCGCATAAAGCGGCACCAGGTCCACGTCGTGCGCGTCATCGTGCGATGCGTGCACGATCGCGGCGTCGAGCTCGAATTCCCGCAAGCGCCGGTACAGTTCGGTGGCCGCCAACCGGGAATTGATGTGCACCTTGACCAATGGATGCGCCGAGCAGAAGGCCGACAGCACCAGCGACGCCGTTGTCGATGCGGTGGGCACAGCGCCCAGCCGAAGCGTTCCGGTGATTCCCGATCGCACCGCGTCTACCTCGGCCTTGAATGCGTCATGCTCGGCCAGAATCCGCTTGGCCCACACGACCAGTCGCTCACCTTCGGGGGTGAGGCCTTCGAAGCTGTGCCCGCGGTTGATCAGCGTGACGTTGAGTTCACGTTCCAGCTTGGCGATCGCGGCGGACAGCGCGGGCTGCGATACATAACACTTCTCGGCGGCCCGAGCGAAGTGGCGCTCCTGGGCGACCGCGACGAAGTACTCCAGCTGACGAAAGAGCACTCGCACCTCCTCGGTCTGGCGGCACCGATTCCGCCGAGGTTAACCCGTCGGTGGCGATCGAACTCAACCGGTGATCCGATCGTTATCGTGGAGACCGGCCGGGAGTGTCATTGTTTGCTAAAAACCGTAATGGTCAGACAGCCAGTAGAATATCGTGGTGTTGATCGCACCATCTCGGAGGGTTGACGCCATGCGTCGTGGGGTTCGTTATCTATTTGTTATGGTCGCGATCACGGGTTTCGGCGTGCTGGGGTCCGGTTCCCACGCGGTCGCCTCGGTCCCGGTACCGGCGCCAACCCCCGCAATTGCCTCGATTTTGCCGGCCGACGGCGCGGTGGTGGGAATCGCGCACCCGGTCGTCGTGAAATTCACCGCGCCGGTGAGCGACCGATCCGCCGTCGAACGCTCCATCCACGTCGCCTCCCCGAACAACATCACCGGCCACTTCGAGTGGCCCGAAAACAACGTCGTGCAATGGGTTCCGAACCAGTATTGGCCTGCCCACAGCCACGTCTCCGTGGGTGTGCAGGAACTGACAACGGGTTTCGACACCGGCGATGCGTTTCTGGGTGTGGCCAGCCTCTCCGGGCACACCTTCACGGTCAGTAGGGACGGCGAGATTCTGCGCACGATGCCCGCCTCGATGGGTAAGCCCAGCCGCCCGACGCCGGTCGGTAACTTCACCGCGCTCGAGAAGCAACGCAGCGTCGTCATGGACTCGCGGACTATCGGTATCCCGCTGAGTTCGCCCGAGGGATACAAGATCACCGCTCAATACGCGGTCCGCGTCACCTGGAGCGGGGTGTACGTGCACTCGGCACCCTGGTCCGTCGACTCGCAGGGCCACGCCAACGTCAGCCACGGTTGCATCAACCTGAGCCCGGACAACGCCGCGTGGTATTTCAACAACGTCAACGTCGGCGACCCCATTCAGGTCGTCGCGTAGCAGTCCCGGGCCGCCCACGCTGGGTGTGGCGACGGTCACAGTGATCGGGTGGAAGACTCCTAGCGGGCCAATGGTTGGCGCTAAGGAGTCGTCCGAACTAGAGCCTGGGGGCTGGCATGACTACCGATGTGACGCGCGACAACGGCACCAGCGCGAGTGCGACGGCCACCCCACGAGAACGAGTGGCCGAGCGCATCAGCCGGGTGGAGGCGACCGACGAGCAATATCGAAACGCCAAGCCGGATCTCGCGCTGCAGGCCGCGGCGCGCCGGCCCGGTCTTCGCCTTCCGCAGATCCTGGAGATGTTCGTGGAAGGCTACGGTGACCGCCCCGCATTAGGGTGGCGCGCTCGCGAGTTGACCACCGATCCCGCGACCGGCCGCACCACCTCCAGGCTGCTCCCCCGATTCGACACGATCAGCTACCGCGATCTGTGGGCCAACGTCCGCGCCGTCGCCACGGCGTGGCGGCGCGGCGAGGCCGTTGCGGTGACGCCGGGGGACGTGGTCGCGACTCTCGGTTTCGCTAGCCCCGAGTACTTGACGCTTGACCTGGTGACCGGCTACCTGGGCCTGGTGGCGGTCCCGCTGCAGCACAACGCAACGGCGTCGCGGCTACAGCCGATCGTTGCCGAAATCGAACCCCAGGTGCTCGCCACCGGGGCGGAGTATCTCGACCTCGCCGTCGAGGCCGCGCTGGGCAGCACATCGTTGCGGCGTCTGGTGGTCTTCGACTACCAGCCGGAGATCGACGATCAGCGGGAGAACCTCGAGCGCGCGCGGGCGAGATTGGCCGACGCCGACATGGCGGTCACCATCGAGACCTTCGCCGAATTGGTCGAGCGCGGCCGCGCATTGCCGCAGGAGCCGATCTACACCGGCGAAACCGACGAGCGGCTGGCCATGATCATGTACACCTCGGGTAGCACCGGCCTGCCCAAGGGTGCGATGTACACCGAGCGCATGATCTTGAAGCTGTGGACCAACGAGCTCTACCCCGAATTCGCTGATATACCGGTGTTCAACGTCAACTTCATGCCACTCAACCACGTGGGCGGACGGATACCGCTGTCGTCGTCGTTCCAAGCCGGTGGCACCAGCTATTTCGTGCCGGAGAGTGACCTGTCCACGTTGTTCGACGACTGGAATCTGGTGCGCCCCACCGAAATGGGCATGGTGCCGCGGGTGGTCGAGATGCTCTACCAGCGTTACCAAAGCGCGGTGGACCGCCTGATCGGTCAAGGCGCCGAACCCCAGGACGCTGACGCAACGGCGAAAGCTGAACTGCGCGAACAACTTCTGGGCGGTCGTGTAATCACCAGCTTCTCCACCACCGCGCCGCTGGCCGCCGAGATGAAGATCTTTATCGAGTCATGCTTGGACGTGCATGTGCTGGACGGCTACGGCTTGACCGAGGTCGGGATGGTGTTCAAGGACGGTGTGGTGAGCCGGCCACCGATCCTCGACTACAAACTGATCGACGTGCCCGAATTGGGTTATTTCCACACCGACAAGCCACACCCGCGAGGCGAGCTGCTGGTGAAGTCGCAGACCGCATTCGGCGGGTATTTCAAACGCCCCGATGTGACGGCGAATGCGTTCGACCCCGACGGCTACTATCGCACCGGCGACGTGATGGCCGAAGTCGGACCGGATCGACTGGTCTATGTCGACCGGCGCAACAACGTATTGAAGTTGGCGCAAGGCGAATTCGTCGCGGTGGCACGCCTGGAAGCCGTCTTCAGCAGCGCCGCGCTGGTGCGGCAGATCTTCGTGTACGGCAACAGCGAGCGGCCTTACCTATTGGCGGTCGTGGTCCCGACCCTGGAAGCCGAGCAACGTTTCGCCGGTGATCCGGAGAGCCTCAAGGCAGCGCTGAGCGAATCCCTTCGTCGCACTGCCAAACTCGCCGAGCTGCAATCCTACGAAGTGCCCGCCGACTTCCTGGTCGACTCCGAGCCGTTCAGCGAGGACAACGGCCTGCTGTCGGGGGTCGGAAAGCTGCTGCGCCCCAAGCTGAAGGAGCACTACGGCGCCCGGCTGGAAGACCTCTACGCCGAGCTCGCCGCCACCCGCACCGCCGAGCTGCGCGCGCTGCGCGAAGGCGCGGCTGACCGGCCGGTCCTCGACACCCTGACGCGCGCCGCCGAAGCGTTACTGGGCCTGCCCGGCGGTCCGCCGCAGCCCGATACGCAGTTCCTGGATCTGGGCGGCGACTCGCTGTCCGCGCTGACCTTCTCTAACCTGCTGCAGGACATCTTCGATGTGCAAGTGCCGGTGGGCCAGATCATCAGCCCGGCGTCCGACTTGCGTCAACTCGCGGAATATGTGGAATCCGAACGTGAATCCGGCGCCAAGCGCCCCACGTTCTCGACCGTGCACGGCCGCGACGCCACCGAAGTCCGCGCATCCGAACTCACCCTCGACAAGTTCATCGACGCCGCCACCCTGGCCGCAGCCCCGCAGTTGCCGCACGCCACCGGCACGCCGCACACGGTGCTGCTCACCGGTGCCAACGGCTATCTGGGTCGCTTCCTTACCCTGGAATGGCTTGAACGGCTGGCCGAAAGAGGCGGAAAGCTCATCACCATCATCCGCGGCACCGATACCGAAGCCGCCGCCCAGCGCCTGGAAGGTGTTTTCGACAGCGGTGACCCACAACTCCTGCAGCGGTACCGCACCCTGGCCGCCGATCATCTCGAGATCATTGTCGGCGACATTGCTGAGCCGAATCTTGGCTTGGGCCAAGCGACTTGGGAGCGCCTCGCCCAAGACGTCGAGATGATCGTGCACCCCGCGGCACTGGTCAACCACGTGCTGCCGTACGACCAGCTGTTCGGCCCGAACGTCGTGGGTACCGCCGAGTTGATCCGCCTGGCGATCACGACGCGCATCAAGCCGGTCACGTACATGTCGACCGTTGCGGTGGCCATGTCGGTGGATCCCCACGCGTTCGCCGAGGACGGTGACATCCGCACCGTCAGCGCGGTACGTCGCGTCGACGACAGCTATGCGAACGGGTACGCGAACAGCAAGTGGGGCGGCGAGGTGCTGCTGCGAGAGGCGCACGACCTGTGCGGGTTGCCGGCCGCGGTGTTCCGGTCCGACATGATCCTCGCGCACAGCCAGTACGCGGGACAGCTCAATATCCCGGATGCGTTCACCCGGTTGATCTTCAGCTTGCTGGTGACCGGTATCGCACCGTCGTCGTTCTACCAAACCGACCCACAAGGAAACCGGGCGGTGGCGCACTACGACGGTCTGCCCGCCGACTTCGTGGCGGAGTCGGTGACCACGCTGGGCGAGCAGACGGCGACGGCCGGAACGTACCGGTCCTTCGACGTGATGAACCCGCACGACGACGGCATCTCGCTGGATGTGTTCGTCGATTGGCTGATCGCCGGCGGCAACGACATCCGGCGCATCGACGACCACGACGAGTGGTTCGGGCGTTTCGAGACGGCGCTGCGGGCGCTGCCGGACAAACAGCGTCAGCATTCGGTGCTTCCGTTGCTCGATGTCTACCGGAAGCCCGAGGCACCATTGCGTGGGGCGCCGGCGCCGACGGACGTGTTCCGCGGTGCGGTGCAGGCGGCGAAAATTGGTGCGGACAAAGACATTCCGCACTTGTCGGAGCGGCTGATCGAGAAGTACGTCGCGGATCTGCGGCTGGTCGGGCTGGTCTAGCCCGAAAAGCTAACCATGCAAACCGTTCTTGACCGCCGCGGCTTGCTTGCGGCCGACATCGGTGGCGACGGCCGGGTCGATCGGGTCGTTGGGTGCGCTGTCGAATTCCAGGTTGACCAGCGCCCTGCCCTCGGTGAACAACAACACCGCGATCGCCTGCGAATTATCGGGCGAAGCACCCGAAATCATCGCCCCGTTGGTGCCGACGTCGACGGGCTGCCACGTGCCGGCGACCTTCTTCGCGTAGTTCGTCTTGGTGTTCTCCAGGGCGGCAGCAGCGATCGAGGGATCGGCGACGACCAGGATGGTGTCGCCGATACGCCGGCTGTTGTCCGCATTGACGAACAGCTGCGCAACGCCGGTCGTGTTGTTGGAGTTCAGCACCGGTGGTTGCGGCGCCGTGAAATCCCCGCCGATATCACCGGGCTGGATCAGCAGCGCGCTGTAATCCGGCGGAGGTCCCGCCGGGGTGCTGGGGGCAGCAGTAGCACCGCTCCTGGACTGCGGGGCCGACGTCTTGCCGCCGTTGGCGCAGCCGGTGATCGCGATGCCGACCGCCATGGTGGCGGCCACCCAACCGGTGACAGTCCTACGCGCGCGTCGCATGGGCTTCCTTTCGGTCGAGGACAGGGCCAGCGCATATGAACATACGCCCGGTCGACAGGCGCCGGTTCGCGCCTATCCTGGCCAGGGGCCGGGCGCAAGTTTCGATTCAAGTGGTAAGGAGATCGAGATGACGGCTGAAGTGGCGCGCGCGGTACGGTTCGACCGCTACGGGGGCCGTGACGTGCTGTACGTGGCAGATATCGACATGCCGGCACCCGGCCAGGGTGAGGTAGTTGTCGAGGTTCGCGCCGCCGGCATCAATCCCGGTGAGGCCGCGATCCGATCGGGAGCACTGGACGAGATGTTCCCCACCACGTTTCCTTCCGGGCAAGGCAGCGACCTCGCCGGTGTCGTGACGGCAACCGGTCCGGGGGTCACCGAGTTCGCGGTCGGCGACGAGGTGCTGGGGTTCAGCTTACGGCGATCGAGCCATGCCACCCACACCGCCGTCCCGGTGGATCAGTTGATCCCCAAGCCTGCGCAATTGAGTTGGGAGGCAGCGGGTTCGCTCTATGTCGTCGCCGCGACCGCATACGCTGCTGTGCGCGCGGTCGCACCGCGGCCGGGCGAGACCGTCGCCGTGTCGGCGGCGGCCGGAGGTGTCGGCAGTCTCGTCGTCCAGCTGTTGGTCCTGCGCGAGGCGCGAGTGCTCGGCATCGCCGGCGCGGGCAACGCCGAATGGCTGCGGGCGCACGGTGTCATTCCGATCGGCTACGGCGGTGATCTTCAAGGGTTGGCCGAGCGGTTGCGCGAGGCGGCCCCGAACGGAATCGACGCGTTCATCGACTTGTTCGGCCCGGACTACGTCCAGCTCGCCGTGGATCTGGGGGTGACACCGGAACGCATCGACACGATCATCTCCTTCCAGAAGGCAGGCGAAGTCGGCGCCAAGACCGAAGGCAGCACCGACGCGTCCACCCCGGAAGTGCTCGCCGAGGTGGCCGACCTCATCGCCACCGGCGCCGTCGATTTCGACGTGGCCGCGACGTTCCCGATGGATCGGGTGGCTGACGCCTTCGAGGAACTCGAGCGCCGGCACACGCATGGCAAAATTGTTCTGCTGCCCAATGGTTCGCCGTAGTCGTCAGCCGACACCGACCTCCACGATCTTGACGATCACGAATACGACTGCCAGCACCAGGTAACCGCGCAGGATCAACAGCCCCGTCCGGCGAATCGGCGAAAGAGCCGGGCGGGCAAGCGACCTCAGGTCTGGAGTCTGCCAGGTCTGCTGTTCCTGCCGGCGCAGGGCTCGGCTTTCGGCACGGCCGAGTGGCGAGGCGAGTTTGGCCGCGCGAGTGTCGCTGTACCCCTGGTCGCCGATGATCGCCACGGCGCCACAAAGGACGCCCACCGCCGCACCGGCCGCCAACGATGCCTCGAGGGCGGCCGTGGACAGGTTCGGGAAGAACGTCGCCGCCGTCAGTGCCAGCGACAGCAGTACCAGTGCCCACACGATCGCCCACGCAACGACGTTCTGCCACAACGTGTTTACCCACGGCCCCAGGATCGCCCGGTCATTGCAGAGCAGAACCAGGAATACGGTCGCCGAGGGCAGCAGGATGCCGGCCAGCGCCTGCACACCCTGGGTGACCAACCCGAGGATGTGATCCGGGCTGAACGCCACCGCGGCCGACGCCCCGAGCAGCAGGGCGTATCCGCCGTAAAACCATGGCGCCTCGCTGATTTTCCAGTGCAGGGAGTGCCGCTGGCCCATCGCGTCACCGATCGCATAGGTGGTGGCCAGCCCGATTGCATTGGCCCCGATCAGCGAACCGTCGAGCAGGATAATCGCGAACAGCACGCCAACGGGGTGGCGCAGGGCCTTCGCGACCGCGCCGGCATCGGTGAAGCCGCCGGCGCCGGCCAGACCGAAGGCGGTGACCGCCATCAGCGCCGTAGCCCCGACAATGACCACGACGATGCCGATGATCAAGTCGGCTCGGGCATAAGGAATCCAGCGTGCCGTGATGCGCTTGTCCACCACGTTGGACTGCTGGAAGAACAGCTGCCATGGCGCCACCGTGGTCCCCACGATCGCGATGATCAACAGCAGGACTCCCGAGTTCAGTCCACCCGGAAACTGTGGAACCAGACCGCCGACAGCCACTTTCAGACTCGGATGCACCATTAGCACCATCGGGATCATCACCACGTTCACCGCGATGAGCAGGAACATCAGCCCTTCCCAGCGCCGAAACGAGCCGCCGGCGACCACGGCGAACAACAGGACCGCGGCGGCAGGGATCGCGACGATCTTCGGACAGCCCAAGAATCCCAACGCCAGTGCGACACCGATGAATTCGGTGACGATCGTCAGAGTGTTCAGGACGAGCAGATCACCGACGCTGAATGCGCCCCAGAACTTTCCGAACCGCTCGAAGATCAGGCGTGCGTGACCGACTCGGGCGACCGCACCCAAGCGCAGCACCATCTCCTGGTTCACGTACAGCACCGGAATGAGCAAGGCCAGCGTCCACAACAGACTCATCCCGTAGTCCTGGCCGGCTTGCGCGTACGTCGCGACGCCACCGGCGTCGTTGTCGCCCACCATGACGATCAATCCGGGCCCGGTGATCACCAGCAGGGTACGTAACCGCCGCCACCGGCCGCCCAGCGCGCCGGCGTCGTCGCGCTTGATACGGCCGAAGGCTCCGACGATGTCGCCGGTGTGCGCGGAATCCAACGCGGCCTGCGCGGCCGGCGAATGGGTGGAAGTCAACGTCATGTCGTTCTCGCTATCTCGGAGTCGGGCTACACAAGTCGGGTGTTCAACGCGCCCCAGCGGCGGGCTACCAACCCCCCGCCCGCCGCTGGGGACCGCTGGCGGACCGAATCACCGGTGGTTTCCCCCACCGCCCGGTGACTGTCCGCCCGGCGCGGACGAGAGCACGGCGACGGGCGTCAGCGACACATACAGGTTCGCCCGCTCTTCGGGCGTCGGGATGTGCATGGCGCACAACCTGTTTGTCAGCAGCCGACCCGCACGCAGCATCGACCGTCCGTGCAACCTTCCAAGGCCGCGAATACGTTGGGCAACAACAAAAGTCATGGGTTTCCCCCTGTCGGAAGCCCGATCAGTTCGTCGGCACGCCAAATACAACCTGGCCTTCGCCGCCGTCAATACGGTTGCAGGACAGCCAAATTGAGCTGGGTCAGCAGAAAGAAATGCCGGAACCGGATCGGTTCAAGATGGATTTCGGATAGCAACTATCGCCGGGACTCATCTCGCCCTCACCTCCTCACGGCCATGACACGCGCGGGTGTCCACGTTTCACACGCGGGAGAGGTACGAATGCCGGGCCATCAGCCCGCCGGCCGCACCCCTCTCGTCGGAGCTTCGGCACTGCACGGCGTATCTGGATCGACCGATGGTCGCGACCCGCTGCGCCCGGCTTCGCCGCGCTTGCGATCGCTCCTCGTCCAGAAGCCACTTGGGCTCAACCCTTGTGTCCGGGAAGAGCTGTCCTGACCCGGGGCGTCTCTCGACGTTCGGGGTCAGTGGCCTGTGTCCGTGCAGACGCCTCACCTACCGAGGTGCTTGCCCAACCATGCTGGCACTGCCACCCGCTGCTCGTCAAACTCCTTTTGTCACAATTGCGATCCTCCGTGTTCTGGGTCACACCCCGGAGCCTGCGGTCACCGCCCGGTGAAAGTCGCCGAGGCATACCCTCTACGGCATGGCCACAACCTTGCAAGACCCTCGCGTCGAGAGCGTGCTCGACCGGATGTACACAGAGACGAAGGACCAGATGTCACTGCTGCGTGAGCGCCATGGTCAGCTCGAGCGCCCGATGACCACCGCAGAACGCACCGAGGCGATGAGCGAGTTCTACATCCCGGTGACGCCGGACGCCGGCCGGCTGCTGTACGCACTGGTTCGGGCGACCCGTCCGACGACGGTAGTCGAGTTCGGAATGTCGTTCGGTATCTCGGCCATTCATCTCGCGGCGGCCGTCCGCGACAACGGCGCGGGGCGCGTGGTGACCACGGAGCTCAGCGCGAGCAAGATTGCCGCCGCGAGGAGGACGTTCGCCGAGACCGGCTTGGACGACGTGATCACGATTCTCGAAGGCGATGCGCTGACCACGTTGGAGGGCCAGGCCGGGCCGGTCGAATTCGTCTTGCTGGACGGGTGGAAGGATCTCTATCTTCCGGTGATCAAATTGCTCGAACCCCGGCTTACCACAGGCGCATTGGTGGTCGCCGACAACGCCAGCGCGCCCGACATGGCGCCGTATCTAGATCGGGTGCGCGATCCCGCCAACGGCTACACCAGCTTCAATTTCCTGGTCCGGGAAAGCGACAGCATGGAAGTCAGCTGCCGCACCAACGACTGAGCGCTTACCGCAACGACTCTTCGAGCCACGGCGTCAGCCACTTGACCCCTTCCGGGGTGAGGTGGACGCCGTCACTGCGAACCTTGATGCCGTCGACCTTGGCAGTGTAGACGCCGTCGGGGCAGAGCTTTTTGTTCAGATCCAGGATCTGAACATTCGGGTGCTGCGCAACAGTCTTGCGCAGCATGGCATTCCATTGATTGACCCGGTCCGGCTGGTCCTCCGGATACAAGCGGCCATCCGGCTTCTCGCCGCCCCGGCTGTACGGCACCGTGGCAACCATTACCCGGACCCCACTGGCGCTCGCGATATTCAGTGCTCGCTCCAGCTCGGCGTTGAGGTACGCGTCGAACGTCGGGTCACCGATATGGGTCCACTGCCCCTCGTTGACCCGGTCCACCGTCTCCCAGCGGCCGATGATCAGCAGCGCGACGTCCGGCTGGTCCTGACTGATCTGCGTTGCCCATCTGCCCGGCCACGTGTCGCATTCGGCTCGCTGATCCAAGGTCTGGCCGAGGTACCGGTAGGGGGTGCCGCGAACCAGGCTGCACCCGATGACCGTGTGGTCGAGGAACGCGAATCCGGGCGTCGGCGGGAGGAAGTGCATCCAGGTCCACCCGATCGAATCGCCGAAGACCGAAACGGTGAACGGCCGGTTGGGGTTTCGCGGCCCGACGGGGCGGCTTCCACCCGGCGAGGTGTTCGACACCGCGGCGACCGCCGAAACGTCCGGGGGCAGGCCGGTCTCGCGCAGGCCGGTTCCGGTGCCGACCGGAATCAGCAGCAGCGTGATCGCAGCGGCGCTGGCCACGGTGGCGGCGGCCAGCGGCAGCAGCGCCACCCGGGCCGGCCGCCAGCGGCGGAGGGGTTGTTCGATCAGCCAATACGACGCGGCGGCCGCCGCCAGCGTGAGCCCGCACCGGGCGGCGAACAGCGGTAGTCCCGACCATCCGGTGCGTTCGCCGTTGAGCGCCAGAAAGATTGGCCAGTGCCACAGGTAGATGCCGTAGGAGATGGTGCCCAGCCAGACGAGCGGTGGCGCGGCGAGAATGCGGGCGACCACGCCGCGCTGCTCCATCGCCACCGGGGCGACCACGAAGACCGCCGCGATCGCGACACCGATCAGCAAGCCGTGCCGGAAATCGCCGACATCGCCCGTCGCGAAGTGCGCCGCCGCCGCCAGCCCCGCTACCCCGATCATCGGCAGCAAGCGGGCCACCCGCCGTCCCCAGCGACTACGGATCATGCACCAGCCGCGGTTGAGCGACGGCCAATCCCGAACCAGCAGAGCCGCCGCCGCGGAACCGACCAGCAAGGCTTGCGCGCGAGTGTCGGTGCCGAAGTAGATGCGATCACGCGTGCTGCCGGCGACGAACACGATCGCGGCCGCCGCGGAAGCCAGCGCACCCAGGGTGGCGATCACGAAGACGGCGAAGCGCACATCGCCGACCGTGGCTCTCATGAAGTAGCGCTTGGCCCGCGCGGCCAGCAGCAGGGTGACCACGATCAGCAGCACGGGCCAGACGAAGTAGTACTGCTCCTCGACGCCGAGCGACCAGGCGTGCTGCAGTGGCGACGGCGGTGCACCCTGCGTGAAGTAGTCGGTCTTCTGCGCGACGAAACGCCAGTTCGCCACCCATAAGAACGCCGCGATCGCGTCGTCGCGCAACCCGGTAAGAGCTTGAGCGGGAAGCAGTTCGCGGGCGGCGCCGACGGCCAGCACCATCAACACCAGCGCCGGAAGCAGCCGGCGGGCCCGGCGAATCCAGAAGCCGGTGAGGTCGATGCGACCGGTACGCCCGAGCTCGTCGAGCAACAGCGAGGTGATCAGGAATCCGCTGAGCACGAAGAAGATGTCGACGCCCAGAAACCCGCCGCTCACACCGGGGATGCCGCCGTGGTCGGCGAGCACCAGGGCAACCGCTACCGCGCGCAGTCCATCGAGTGCGGGAATGCCGCTGCGCTGCTCGGGTTTATCCCAGATCGCCAGCCGGCCGACACGACGTACCGGGTCTACCCAACGATTCTGCCGAGCACAACCCGCCGGCGCGGAGTCTGTCCCGTCCGGCTCAGTGCCCGCTTTAAGCGCGCCCTGACCACTGTGGTGCCCGGCGCGGTAGTTGCTGCCGATACGTCGTCGCCCCTCCTCTTGATCTGAGCTAGCTTAGGGGCGACGGCGTCGGATACGGCGCAGACACGCGCCGGTTTTCGGCTGTGGCGTGTTCGGTTTTGGCCTAGAGTGTCAGGCCTTGTCCGGGGCGTAGCCCAGGGTGCTCTTGACTTCCAGATACTCGTGGAAACCGAACTCGCTCCACTCACGACCGTTGCCGCTGCGCTTGTAGCCGCCGAAGGGCGCGTTCATGTCGAAGGCATGGTTGATCGTCACCCAGCCGGCGCGAATCTTGCGAGCGACCTCACGTGCCTTGTCGAGGTCGGCCCCCGAGACGAACCCGGCCAGACCGTATTCGGTGTCGTTGGCGATCTCGACGGCCTGGTCGAGGTCGTCGTAGCCGAGGATGCACAGTACCGGCCCGAAGATCTCCTCGCGCGCGATCGTCATGTCGTTGGTGACGTGCGCGAAGACCGTCGGCTTGACGTAGTAGCCCGTGTCCAGCCCGTCCGGCCTGCCCGGGCCTCCCACCACCACGGTCGCGCCCTCATCGACGCCGTGCTGGATCAGCCGTTGCACCTTGTCGAACTGCGTCTTCGACGCCACCGGCCCGATCGTCGTCCCTGCGTCGGGGTGGCCCACCGTGACCTGCTCGGCGGCCTCCCGCGCGATGGAGATCGCCTCGGCCATACGCGAGTTCGGCACCAGCATGCGCGTGGGTGCGTTACAGCTCTGCCCGGAGTTCGGCATCATGTTGGACACACCGGCGCGGACACCGTCGGCGAAGCCGCTGTCGTCGAGCACGATGTTGGGGCTCTTGCCGCCGAGCTCTTGGGTCACTCGCTTGACGGTCGGCGCGGCCAGCTTGGCCACCTCGATACCGGCGCGGGTGGATCCGGTGAACGACACCATGTCGACGTCGGGATGGCTGACCAGGGCGACGCCCACGCCCGCGCCGTCGCCGTTGACCAGGTTGAACACTCCCGGCGGCACACCCGCGGCATCAAGGATTTCGGCGAAGATATACGGCGAATACGGTGCTACCTCAGAGGGTTTCAGAATCACGGTGCAGCCGGTCGCCAACGCCGGGTATACCTTAACGGCGACCTGGTTGATCGGCCAGTTCCACGGCGTGATCAGTCCGCAGACGCCGATCGGCTCCTTGGTGATCAGGCTCGCCCCTTTGTGTTCCTCGAACGCGAAGTTCTTCAAGGCCTCGATGGCCGTGCTCAGGTGACCGATCCCGAGGAAGACCTGCGGCCCCGCGGCCAGCGACGCCGGCGCGCCGATTTCCTCGGTGACCGCCTCGGCGAGGTCGCCCGAGCGCTTCTGGTATTCGGCAAGGATGGCCTGCAACAGGTCCAGCCGCTGTTCGCGGCTGCTTTGCGACCAGCTGGCGAAGGCGCGCCGAGCGGCCTTGACCGCCACGTCGACGTCGGCCGCCGAGCCCAGCGAGATCTTGCCGGACACCTCCTCGGTTGCCGGATTCTCCACGTCGAAAGTATTGGGCTGCAACGGCTCAACCCACTTGCCGTCGATGTAGAAGTTCAGGTATTCGCGCATGGCTCCTCCTTCTCGCAATCCTTTTGCCTACTGAGTGCCTTCGGCATACCAGGTCCGGAATCGGTCGTACTTGGGCATCTCCTCGGAGTTGGCCTTGGGGTCGATGCACACGTGCACTACACCGACTTTGCCACTGGCGTAGGCGCGAGCGATCGCCGGGCCGATCTCCTCTTCCTTCTCGACGTATTCACCGTGGCAGCCGAAGCCCTCGGCAACCTTGTCCATCCGGACGTCCTTGCTCCAGTGCACACCGGGCTGCGGCGACGGCTGGGAGAAGGTGCGCTTGTACACGCCGACTTCCAGGCCCCACTGGTGGTCGACGCCCACCACGCATACCAGCGGAAGGTTTTGCCGCGCAGCGGTTTCCAACTCGGCAATATGGAAGAGGAAGGCGGAGTCGCTGGTCAGCAGCATCACCGGGCGGTTGCCGCCCTCGGCGACGGACGCTCCGACCGCGTAGGGCAGTCCGGTGCCGAGGTGGCCGAAGTTCTGGTTCCAGATGACGTCGCGCGGCTTGGACTGCGAGTAGGTCCAACCGAAGATCACGGTCGCGCCGCCGTCGCGCACCATGATGCCATCCTCGAGTTCGTTGAACGCCTTGGTGGCCTCGACCACGTAGCGCGCCGGGTGGATCGGCGAGCGTCCAGACGGTGCCGATTCCGCCACGTCCGCAAGCTCTTTCGCATCCTTTTCAACCAGGGTTGCCAGCGCGGGCGTGGGTTTGCGTGCAGAATCCTTGAGCGCGGCGACCAGCTGTGGCACGACACCGCGCAGATCGCCGACCAGCGCCACGTCGACCGGGCGGTTGACGCCGATGGCGGTCGGATCCTGCTCGACCAGAACCCATTTGCGGTTCGCATTGTTGCCCGCCCAATGCTGGGTCCGGCCGTAGTGCATCGGCTCACCGAGTTCGGTACCCAGCGCGACGCACAGGTCGGATTCCTCGACCGCGTCGTTGGCCGCCGGGGAGAACAAGTAGGGGAATGTCCGCTCCTGCAGTCCCGGGATGAACGAGGTGCCGCCGGAGGTCTGGATCACCGGGCAGGCCATCAGCTCGGCCAGCTCCCTGACCTGTTGTTGGGTACGGGTGGTGTGCACGCCGTGGCCGACCAGCAGGACCGGACTCTTGGCCTCGCGGATCAGCTTGACGGCCTCGGCGACCTCGCGGGTGCCGGCGCCCTGGTTGACCAGCCGGTAGGTACGGGGCGGTGGCGCTTCGGCGACATCGAGTTCCTCGAGGATGACGTGCGACGGGAATTCGACGTAGCACGGACCCGGGGTGCCGGACATCGCCTTGCGGATGGCTTCATGAATGATCTCGTCGGTCTGGTCGGCGTATTCGATCGAGCTGCTGTACTTCACCGACGCGGCGAAAAGGGGCTCCTGTTGTACGAATTGGATGCGGCCGCGGCGCACCCGGCGCTCGGTGACGCGGGCCCGCTGCCCGCCGAGGAAGATCACCGGCGAGTTCTCCACCAGCGCGCACTGGATCGCTCCGGCGATGTTGGCCATGCCCGGGCCCAGGGTGCCGATGCACAGTCCGGGGTTGCCCGTCATCCGCGACGCCGCTTCGGCCATGAATCCCGCGCTCAGTTCGTGATGCGGTGCGACCACCGACCACCCGCGCGCATCGGCCTCGGCGAACATGTGCACGAAGTTCGGGTCCGGGATGCCGAACAGTGTATTCACGCCCTCAGCCTCGAACAGGTCGAGGATGCGTTTGTAAACGGGCACGGTCATTGTGAGAAACTCCTCTACTGACAATAGATTTCGTTGATCAAGCGCTATCCCGGCTTCGGGTCGAAAGCCAGGCCGAGTTCGTCGAGGACGGCCGCGGTGTCGGCGCCGAGCTCTGGTGCCGGCCCCGCGACGCGGCCCGGCGTCTGCGAGAACCAGGTGGGCACGCCGGGGAAGCGCACCGGCCCGTGCGGGGTGTCCACCGTCTCGAACATGCCGACGGCGGCCAGATGCGGATCGTCGAAGAGCGCGCCGGGGGTGTTCAGCGGCGCGACCGGTATCTCGAGTTGGCGCAACAGCGTTAGCCACTGGGCGGTGGAACGCTCCTTCATCGTCTCGGCGACCAGCCCGTAGACGGTGTCGATCTCGCGAGCGCGCTGTTCCAGCGTCGAATACAGCTCGCTGGCCCACGGCGGCTGCACGGCTTCCATGAAGGCGTTCCAGTGTTTGTCGTTGTAGATCAACGCCGCGATGTAGCCATCGCTGGTGCGATACGGGCGGCGGTTGGGCGCCACGGTGCGCGGATACACCGCCGGCCCCAGGGGAGGGTCGAACATGGCACCGTTGGCGTGTTCGACGAGCATGAACGACGCCATGGTTTCGAACATGGCGACCTCGACCTCTTGCCCCTCACCGGTGCGCTCGCGGTGAAACAACGCCATCGTCGTCGCGTACAGCGCCGTCAGCCCGGCGATCTTGTCGGCCATGATGGTGCCGACGTAATCGGCCTCACCGGTCAATTGCTGCTGCACCGCGGGCAGGCCGCATTCGGCCTGAATCGTGTCGTCGTAGGCGGGACGGTCGTGATCGGGTCCGCGTCGCCCATACCCGTAGCAATTGGTGTAGACGATTGCGGGATTGATGGCGGCGACATCGTCATAGCCGAAGCCGAGCTTCGCGATTGCCTTGGCGCGCATCGAGTGGATGAATACGTCGGCGGTCTCGACGAGAGCGCGCAGCGCAGCGGTTCCCGCCTCGGTTTGCAGGTCCAGCACGACGCTGCGCTTGCCCCGGTTGACATTGACGAATACCCCGCTCATGCCAGGCGCCGGACCCACCGAGATGTAGCGAGTGTTATCCCCTTGGGGCGGTTCGACTTTGATGACGTCGGCACCCATGTCGGCCAAGATCTGCGTGCAGTACGGTCCCATCACCATTGCGGTGAGGTCGACCACGCGCACCCCGGTCATCGGGCCCGTCGGGCTAGCCATGGAGCGCTCCTTGGTCGTTTGAGCCATGTAGTTCGTTAGACCTCTGAGCCAGGTCGAAGCTGTAGCGGATGTGCTCGTC
>JAQIZT010000214.1:0-34787 GCA_029228515.1 Populus alba x Populus x berolinensis | reverse complement strand
TTTGACTCGGTGAGTTTCGCGGCATTCGACTTCGATGCCCCGGTTGCCGAAATTCAGTTGCCTTTGAATTTCGGGTGATCCCTCTTGAGCATGTATGCTTCTGCTACTTGTTCTACATCATACTTTCTTCCGCAAACAGCGAAACGCTTTGACTCGGTGAGTTTCGCGGCATTCCGACTTCGATGTCCCGGTTGCCGAAATTCAGTTGCCTTTGAATTTCGGGTGATCCCTCTTGAGCATGTATGCTTCTGCTACTTGTTCTACATCACACTTCCTTCCGCAAAGGCGAAACGCTTTGACTCGGTGAGTTTCGCGGCATTCCGACTTCGATTCCCCGTTTGCCGAAATTTAGTTGCCTTTGAATTTCGGGTGATCCCTCTTGAGCATGTATGCTTCTGCTACTTGTTCTACATCAGACTTCTTCCGCAAACGGCGAAACGCTTTGACTCGGTGAGTTTCGCGGCATTCCGACTTCGATGCCCCGGTTGCCGAAATTCAGTTGCCTTTGAATTTCGGGTGATCCCTCTTGAGCATGTATGCTTCTGCTACTTGTTCTACATCAGACTTCTTCCGCAAACGGCGAAACGCTTTGACTCGGTGAGTTTCGCGGCATTCCGACTTCGATGCCCCGGTTGCCGAAATTCAGTTGCCTTTGAATTTCGGGTGATCCCTCTTGAGCATGTATGCTTCTGCTACTTGTTCTACATCAGACTTCTTCCGCAAACGGCGAAACGCTTTGACTCGGTGAGTTTCGCGGCATTCCGACTTCGATGCCCGGTTGCCGAAATTCAGTTGCCTTTGAATTTCGGTGATCCCTCTTGAGCATGTATGCTTCTGCTACTTGTTCTACATCAGACTTCTTCCGCAAACGGCGAAACGCTTTGACTCGGTGAGTTTCGCGGCATTCCGACTTCGATGCCCCGGTTGCCGAAATTCAGTTGCCTTTGAATTTCGGGTGATCCCTCTTGAGCATGTATGCTTCTGCTACTTGTTCTACATCAGACTTCTTCCGCAAACGGCGAAACGCTTTGACTCGGTGAGTTTCGCGGCATTCCGACTTCGATGCCCCGGTTGCCGAAATTCAGTTGCCTTTGAATTTCGGGTGATCCCTCTTGAGCATGTATGCTTCTGCTACTTGTTCTACATCATACTTCTTCCGCAAACGGCGAAACGCTTTGACTCGGTGAGTTTCGCGGCATTCCGACTTCGATGCCCGGTTGCCGAAATTCAGTTGCCTTTGAATTTCGGGTGATCCCTCTTGAGCATGTATGCTTCTGCTACTTGTTCTACATCAGACTTCTTCCGCAAACGGCGAAACGCTTTGACTCGGTGAGTTTCGCGGCATTCCGACTTCGATGCCCCGGTTGCCGAAATTCAGTTGCCTTTGAATTTCGGGTGATCCCTCTTGAGCATGTATGCTTCTGCTACTTGTTCTACATCAGACTTCTTCCGCAAACGCGAAACGCTTTGACTCGGTGAGTTTCGCGGCATTCCGACTTCGATGCCCCGGTTGCCGAAATTCAGTTGCCTTTGAATTTCGGGTGATCCCTCTTGAGCATGTATGCTTCTGCTACTTGTTCTACATCAGACTTCTTCCGCAAACGGCGAAACGCTTTGACTCGGTGAGTTTCGCGGCATTCCGACTTCGATGCCCCGTTGCCGAAATTCAGTTGCCTTTGAATTTCGGGTGATCCCTCTTGAGCATGTATGCTTCTGCTACTTGTTCTACATCAGACTTCTTCCGCAAACGGCGAAACGCTTTGACTCGGTGAGTTTCGCGGCATTCCGACTTCGATGCCCCGGTTGCCGAAATTCAGTTGCCTTTGAATTTCGGGTGATCCCTCTTGAGCATGTATGCTTCTGCTACTTGTTCTACATCAGACTTCTTCCGCAAACGGCGAAACGCTTTGACTCGGTGAGTTTCGCGGCATTCCGACTTCGATGCCCCGGTTGCCGAAATTCAGTTGCCTTTGAATTTCGGGTGATCCCTCTTGAGCATGTATGCTTCTGCTACTTGTTCTACATCAGACTTCTTCCGCAAACGGCGAAACGCTTTGACTCGGTGAGTTTCGCGGCATTCCGACTTCGATGCCCCGGTTGCCGAAATTCAGTTGCCTTTGAATTTCGGGTGATCCCTCTTGAGCATGTATGCTTCTGCTACTTGTTCTACATCAGACTTCTTCCGCAAACGGCGAAACGCTTTGACTCGGTGAGTTTCGCGGCATTCCGACTTCGATGCCCGGTTGCCGAAATTCAGTTGCCTTTGAATTTCGGGTGATCCCTCTTGAGCATGTATGCTTCTGCTACTTGTTCTACATCAGACTTCTTCCGCAAACGGCGAAACGCTTTGACTCGGTGAGTTTCGCGGCATTCCGACTTCGATGCCCCGGTTGCCGAAATTCAGTTGCCTTTGAATTTCGGGTGATCCCTCTTGAGCATGTATGCTTCTGCTACTTGTTCTACATCAGACTTCTTCCGCAAACGGCGAAACGCTTTGACTCGGTGAGTTTCGCGGCATTCCGACTTCGATGCCCCGGTTGCCGAAATTCAGTTGCCTTTGAATTTCGGGTGATCCCTCTTGAGCATGTATGCTTCTGCTACTTGTTCTACATCAGACTTCTTCCGCAAACGGCGAAACGCTTTGACTCGGTGAGTTTCGCGGCATTCCGACTTCGATGCCCCGGTTGCCGAAATTCAGTTGCCTTTGAATTTCGGGTGATCCCTCTTGAGCATGTATGCTTCTGCTACTTGTTCTACATCAGACTTCTTCCGCAAACGGCGAAACGCTTTGACTCGGTGAGTTTCGCGGCATTCCGACTTCGATGCCCCGGTTGCCGAAATTCAGTTGCCTTTGAATTTCGGGTGATCCCTCTTGAGCATGTATGCTTCTGCTACTTGTTCTACATCAGACTTCTTCCGCAAACGGCGAAACGCTTTGACTCGGTGAGTTTCGCGGCATTCCGACTTCGATGCCCCGGTTGCCGAAATTCAGTTGCCTTTGAATTTCGGGTGATCCCTCTTGAGCATGTATGCTTCTGCTACTTGTTCTACATCAGACTTCTTCCGCAAACGGCGAAACGCTTTGACTCGGTGAGTTTCGCGGCATTCCGACTTCGATGCCCCGGTTGCCGAAATTCAGTTGCCTTTGAATTTCGGGTGATCCCTCTTGAGCATGTATGCTTCTGCTACTTGTTCTACATCAGACTTCTTCCGCAAACGGCGAAACGCTTTGACTCGGTGAGTTTCGCGGCATTCCGACTTCGATGCCCCGGTTGCCGAAATTCAGTTGCCTTTGAATTTCGGGTGATCCCTCTTGAGCATGTATGCTTCTGCTACTTGTTCTACATCAGACTTCTTCCGCAAACGGCGAAACGCTTTGACTCGGTGAGTTTCGCGGCATTCCGACTTCGATGCCCCGGTTGCCGAAATTCAGTTGCCTTTGAATTTCGGGTGATCCCTCTTGAGCATGTATGCTTCTGCTACTTGTTCTACATCAGACTTCTTCCGCAAACGGCGAAACGCTTTGACTCGGTGAGTTTCGCGGCATTCCGACTTCGATGCCCCGGTTGCCGAAATTCAGTTGCCTTTGAATTTCGGGTGATCCCTCTTGAGCATGTATGCTTCTGCTACTTGTTCTACATCAGACTTCTTCCGCAAACGGCGAAACGCTTTGACTCGGTGAGTTTCGCGGCATTCCGACTTCGATGCCCCGGTTGCCGAAATTCAGTTGCCTTTGAATTTCGGGTGATCCCTCTTGAGCATGTATGCTTCTGCTACTTGTTCTACATCAGACTTCTTCCGCAAACGGCGAAACGCTTTGACTCGGTGAGTTTCGCGGCATTCCGACTTCGATGCCCGGTTGCCGAAATTCAGTTGCCTTTGAATTTCGGGTGATCCCTCTTGAGCATGTATGCTTCTGCTACTTGTTCTACATCAGACTTCTTCCGCAAACGGCGAAACGCTTTGACTCGGTGAGTTTCGCGGCATTCCGACTTCGATGCCCCGGTTGCCGAAATTCAGTTGCCTTTGAATTTCGGGTGATCCCTCTTGAGCATGTATGCTTCTGCTACTTGTTCTACATCAGACTTCTTCCGCAAACGGCGAAACGCTTTGACTCGGTGAGTTTCGCGGCATTCCGACTTCGATGCCCCGGTTGCCGAAATTCAGTTGCCTTTGAATTTCGGGTGATCCCTCTTGAGCATGTATGCTTCTGCTACTTGTTCTACATCAGACTTCTTCCGCAAACGGCGAAACGCTTTGACTCGGTGAGTTTCGCGGCATTCCGACTTCGATGCCCCGGTTGCCGAAATTCAGTTGCCTTTGAATTTCGGGTGATCCCTCTTGAGCATGTATGCTTCTGCTACTTGTTCTACATCAGACTTCTTCCGCAAACGGCGAAACGCTTTGACTCGGTGAGTTTCGCGGCATTCCGACTTCGATGCCCCGGTTGCCGAAATTCAGTTGCCTTTGAATTTCGGGTGATCCCTCTTGAGCATGTATGCTTCTGCTACTTGTTCTACATCAGACTTCTTCCGCAAACGGCGAAACGCTTTGACTCGGTGAGTTTCGCGGCATTCCGACTTCGATGCCCCGGTTGCCGAAATTCAGTTGCCTTTGAATTTCGGGTGATCCCTCTTGAGCATGTATGCTTCTGCTACTTGTTCTACATCAGACTTCTTCCGCAAACGGCGAAACGCTTTGACTCGGTGAGTTTCGCGGCATTCCGACTTCGATGCCCCGGTTGCCGAAATTCAGTTGCCTTTGAATTTCGGGTGATCCCTCTTGAGCATGTATGCTTCTGCTACTTGTTCTACATCAGACTTCTTCCGCAAACGGCGAAACGCTTTGACTCGGTGAGTTTCGCGGCATTCCGACTTCGATGCCCCGGTTGCCGAAATTCAGTTGCCTTTGAATTTCGGGTGATCCCTCTTGAGCATGTATGCTTCTGCTACTTGTTCTACATCAGACTTCTTCCGCAAACGGCGAAACGCTTTGACTCGGTGAGTTTCGCGGCATTCCGACTTCGATGCCCCGGTTGCCGAAATTCAGTTGCCTTTGAATTTCGGGTGATCCCTCTTGAGCATGTATGCTTCTGCTACTTGTTCTACATCAGACTTCTTCCGCAAACGGCGAAACGCTTTGACTCGGTGAGTTTCGCGGCATTCCGACTTCGATGCCCCGGTTGCCGAAATTCAGTTGCCTTTGAATTTCGGGTGATCCCTCTTGAGCATGTATGCTTCTGCTACTTGTTCTACATCAGACTTCTTCCGCAAACGGCGAAACGCTTTGACTCGGTGAGTTTCGCGGCATTCCGACTTCGATGCCCCGGTTGCCGAAATTCAGTTGCCTTTGAATTTCGGGTGATCCCTCTTGAGCATGTATGCTTCTGCTACTTGTTCTACATCAGACTTCTTCCGCAAACGGCGAAACGCTTTGACTCGGTGAGTTTCGCGGCATTCCGACTTCGATGCCCGGTTGCCGAAATTCAGTTGCCTTTGAATTTCGGGTGATCCCTCTTGAGCATGTATGCTTCTGCTACTTGTTCTACATCAGACTTCTTCCGCAAACGGCGAAACGCTTTGACTCGGTGAGTTTCGCGGCATTCCGACTTCGATGCCCCGGTTGCCGAAATTCAGTTGCCTTTGAATTTCGGGTGATCCCTCTTGAGCATGTATGCTTCTGCTACTTGTTCTACATCAGACTTCTTCCGCAAACGGCGAAACGCTTTGACTCGGTGAGTTTCGCGGCATTCCGACTTCGATGCCCCGGTTGCCGAAATTCAGTTGCCTTTGAATTTCGGGTGATCCCTCTTGAGCATGTATGCTTCTGCTACTTGTTCTACATCAGACTTCTTCCGCAAACGGCGAAACGCTTTGACTCGGTGAGTTTCGCGGCATTCCGACTTCGATGCCCCGGTTGCCGAAATTCAGTTGCCTTTGAATTTCGGGTGATCCCTCTTGAGCATGTATGCTTCTGCTACTTGTTCTACATCAGACTTCTTCCGCAAACGGCGAAACGCTTTGACTCGGTGAGTTTCGCGGCATTCCGACTTCGATGCCCCGGTTGCCGAAATTCAGTTGCCTTTGAATTTCGGGTGATCCCTCTTGAGCATGTATGCTTCTGCTACTTGTTCTACATCAGACTTCTTCCGCAAACGGCGAAACGCTTTGACTCGGTGAGTTTCGCGGCATTCCGACTTCGATGCCCGGTTGCCGAAATTCAGTTGCCTTTGAATTTCGGGTGATCCCTCTTGAGCATGTATGCTTCTGCTACTTGTTCTACATCAGACTTCTTCCGCAAACGGCGAAACGCTTTGACTCGGTGAGTTTCGCGGCATTCCGACTTCGATGCCCCGGTTGCCGAAATTCAGTTGCCTTTGAATTTCGGGTGATCCCTCTTGAGCATGTATGCTTCTGCTACTTGTTCTACATCAGACTTCTTCCGCAAACGGCGAAACGCTTTGACTCGGTGAGTTTCGCGGCATTCCGACTTCGATGCCCCGGTTGCCGAAATTCAGTTGCCTTTGAATTTCGGGTGATCCCTCTTGAGCATGTATGCTTCTGCTACTTGTTCTACATCAGACTTCTTCCGCAAACGGCGAAACGCTTTGACTCGGTGAGTTTCGCGGCATTCCGACTTCGATGCCCCGGTTGCCGAAATTCAGTTGCCTTTGAATTTCGGGTGATCCCTCTTGAGCATGTATGCTTCTGCTACTTGTTCTACATCAGACTTCTTCCGCAAACGGCGAAACGCTTTGACTCGGTGAGTTTCGCGGCATTCCGACTTCGATGCCCCGGTTGCCGAAATTCAGTTGCCTTTGAATTTCGGGTGATCCCTCTTGAGCATGTATGCTTCTGCTACTTGTTCTACATCAGACTTCTTCCGCAAACGGCGAAACGCTTTGACTCGGTGAGTTTCGCGGCATTCCGACTTCGATGCCCCGGTTGCCGAAATTCAGTTGCCTTTGAATTTCGGGTGATCCCTCTTGAGCATGTATGCTTCTGCTACTTGTTCTACATCAGACTTCTTCCGCAAACGGCGAAACGCTTTGACTCGGTGAGTTTCGCGGCATTCCGACTTCGATGCCCCGGTTGCCGAAATTCAGTTGCCTTTGAATTTCGGGTGATCCCTCTTGAGCATGTATGCTTCTGCTACTTGTTCTACATCAGACTTCTTCCGCAAACGGCGAAACGCTTTGACTCGGTGAGTTTCGCGGCATTCCGACTTCGATGCCCCGGTTGCCGAAATTCAGTTGCCTTTGAATTTCGGGTGATCCCTCTTGAGCATGTATGCTTCTGCTACTTGTTCTACATCAGACTTCTTCCGCAAACGGCGAAACGCTTTGACTCGGTGAGTTTCGCGGCATTCCGACTTCGATGCCCCGGTTGCCGAAATTCAGTTGCCTTTGAATTTCGGGTGATCCCTCTTGAGCATGTATGCTTCTGCTACTTGTTCTACATCAGACTTCTTCCGCAAACGGCGAAACGCTTTGACTCGGTGAGTTTCGCGGCATTCCGACTTCGATGCCCCGGTTGCCGAAATTCAGTTGCCTTTGAATTTCGGGTGATCCCTCTTGAGCATGTATGCTTCTGCTACTTGTTCTACATCAGACTTCTTCCGCAAACGGCGAAACGCTTTGACTCGGTGAGTTTCGCGGCATTCCGACTTCGATGCCCCGGTTGCCGAAATTCAGTTGCCTTTGAATTTCGGGTGATCCCTCTTGAGCATGTATGCTTCTGCTACTTGTTCTACATCAGACTTCTTCCGCAAACGGCGAAACGCTTTGACTCGGTGAGTTTCGCGGCATTCCGACTTCGATGCCCCGGTTGCCGAAATTCAGTTGCCTTTGAATTTCGGGTGATCCCTCTTGAGCATGTATGCTTCTGCTACTTGTTCTACATCAGACTTCTTCCGCAAACGGCGAAACGCTTTGACTCGGTGAGTTTCGCGGCATTCCGACTTCGATGCCCCGGTTGCCGAAATTCAGTTGCCTTTGAATTTCGGGTGATCCCTCTTGAGCATGTATGCTTCTGCTACTTGTTCTACATCAGACTTCTTCCGCAAACGGCGAAACGCTTTGACTCGGTGAGTTTCGCGGCATTCCGACTTCGATGCCCCGGTTGCCGAAATTCAGTTGCCTTTGAATTTCGGGTGATCCCTCTTGAGCATGTATGCTTCTGCTACTTGTTCTACATCAGACTTCTTCCGCAAACGGCGAAACGCTTTGACTCGGTGAGTTTCGCGGCATTCCGACTTCGATGCCCCGGTTGCCGAAATTCAGTTGCCTTTGAATTTCGGGTGATCCCTCTTGAGCATGTATGCTTCTGCTACTTGTTCTACATCAGACTTCTTCCGCAAACGGCGAAACGCTTTGACTCGGTGAGTTTCGCGGCATTCCGACTTCGATGCCCCGGTTGCCGAAATTCAGTTGCCTTTGAATTTCGGGTGATCCCTCTTGAGCATGTATGCTTCTGCTACTTGTTCTACATCAGACTTCTTCCGCAAACGGCGAAACGCTTTGACTCGGTGAGTTTCGCGGCATTCCGACTTCGATGCCCCGGTTGCCGAAATTCAGTTGCCTTTGAATTTCGGGTGATCCCTCTTGAGCATGTATGCTTCTGCTACTTGTTCTACATCAGACTTCTTCCGCAAACGGCGAAACGCTTTGACTCGGTGAGTTTCGCGGCATTCCGACTTCGATGCCCCGGTTGCCGAAATTCAGTTGCCTTTGAATTTCGGGTGATCCCTCTTGAGCATGTATGCTTCTGCTACTTGTTCTACATCAGACTTCTTCCGCAAACGGCGAAACGCTTTGACTCGGTGAGTTTCGCGGCATTCCGACTTCGATGCCCCGGTTGCCGAAATTCAGTTGCCTTTGAATTTCGGGTGATCCCTCTTGAGCATGTATGCTTCTGCTACTTGTTCTACATCAGACTTCTTCCGCAAACGGCGAAACGCTTTGACTCGGTGAGTTTCGCGGCATTCCGACTTCGATGCCCCGGTTGCCGAAATTCAGTTGCCTTTGAATTTCGGGTGATCCCTCTTGAGCATGTATGCTTCTGCTACTTGTTCTACATCAGACTTCTTCCGCAAACGGCGAAACGCTTTGACTCGGTGAGTTTCGCGGCATTCCGACTTCGATGCCCCGGTTGCCGAAATTCAGTTGCCTTTGAATTTCGGGTGATCCCTCTTGAGCATGTATGCTTCTGCTACTTGTTCTACATCAGACTTCTTCCGCAAACGGCGAAACGCTTTGACTCGGTGAGTTTCGCGGCATTCCGACTTCGATGCCCCGGTTGCCGAAATTCAGTTGCCTTTGAATTTCGGGTGATCCCTCTTGAGCATGTATGCTTCTGCTACTTGTTCTACATCAGACTTCTTCCGCAAACGGCGAAACGCTTTGACTCGGTGAGTTTCGCGGCATTCCGACTTCGATGCCCCGGTTGCCGAAATTCAGTTGCCTTTGAATTTCGGGTGATCCCTCTTGAGCATGTATGCTTCTGCTACTTGTTCTACATCAGACTTCTTCCGCAAACGGCGAAACGCTTTGACTCGGTGAGTTTCGCGGCATTCCGACTTCGATGCCCCGGTTGCCGAAATTCAGTTGCCTTTGAATTTCGGGTGATCCCTCTTGAGCATGTATGCTTCTGCTACTTGTTCTACATCAGACTTCTTCCGCAAACGGCGAAACGCTTTGACTCGGTGAGTTTCGCGGCATTCCGACTTCGATGCCCCGGTTGCCGAAATTCAGTTGCCTTTGAATTTCGGGTGATCCCTCTTGAGCATGTATGCTTCTGCTACTTGTTCTACATCAGACTTCTTCCGCAAACGGCGAAACGCTTTGACTCGGTGAGTTTCGCGGCATTCCGACTTCGATGCCCCGGTTGCCGAAATTCAGTTGCCTTTGAATTTCGGGTGATCCCTCTTGAGCATGTATGCTTCTGCTACTTGTTCTACATCAGACTTCTTCCGCAAACGGCGAAACGCTTTGACTCGGTGAGTTTCGCGGCATTCCGACTTCGATGCCCCGGTTGCCGAAATTCAGTTGCCTTTGAATTTCGGGTGATCCCTCTTGAGCATGTATGCTTCTGCTACTTGTTCTACATCAGACTTCTTCCGCAAACGGCGAAACGCTTTGACTCGGTGAGTTTCGCGGCATTCCGACTTCGATGCCCCGGTTGCCGAAATTCAGTTGCCTTTGAATTTCGGGTGATCCCTCTTGAGCATGTATGCTTCTGCTACTTGTTCTACATCAGACTTCTTCCGCAAACGGCGAAACGCTTTGACTCGGTGAGTTTCGCGGCATTCCGACTTCGATGCCCCGGTTGCCGAAATTCAGTTGCCTTTGAATTTCGGGTGATCCCTCTTGAGCATGTATGCTTCTGCTACTTGTTCTACATCAGACTTCTTCCGCAAACGGCGAAACGCTTTGACTCGGTGAGTTTCGCGGCATTCCGACTTCGATGCCCCGGTTGCCGAAATTCAGTTGCCTTTGAATTTCGGGTGATCCCTCTTGAGCATGTATGCTTCTGCTACTTGTTCTACATCAGACTTCTTCCGCAAACGGCGAAACGCTTTGACTCGGTGAGTTTCGCGGCATTCCGACTTCGATGCCCCGGTTGCCGAAATTCAGTTGCCTTTGAATTTCGGGTGATCCCTCTTGAGCATGTATGCTTCTGCTACTTGTTCTACATCAGACTTCTTCCGCAAACGGCGAAACGCTTTGACTCGGTGAGTTTCGCGGCATTCCGACTTCGATGCCCCGGTTGCCGAAATTCAGTTGCCTTTGAATTTCGGGTGATCCCTCTTGAGCATGTATGCTTCTGCTACTTGTTCTACATCAGACTTCTTCCGCAAACGGCGAAACGCTTTGACTCGGTGAGTTTCGCGGCATTCCGACTTCGATGCCCCGGTTGCCGAAATTCAGTTGCCTTTGAATTTCGGGTGATCCCTCTTGAGCATGTATGCTTCTGCTACTTGTTCTACATCAGACTTCTTCCGCAAACGGCGAAACGCTTTGACTCGGTGAGTTTCGCGGCATTCCGACTTCGATGCCCCGGTTGCCGAAATTCAGTTGCCTTTGAATTTCGGGTGATCCCTCTTGAGCATGTATGCTTCTGCTACTTGTTCTACATCAGACTTCTTCCGCAAACGGCGAAACGCTTTGACTCGGTGAGTTTCGCGGCATTCCGACTTCGATGCCCCGGTTGCCGAAATTCAGTTGCCTTTGAATTTCGGGTGATCCCTCTTGAGCATGTATGCTTCTGCTACTTGTTCTACATCAGACTTCTTCCGCAAACGGCGAAACGCTTTGACTCGGTGAGTTTCGCGGCATTCCGACTTCGATGCCCCGGTTGCCGAAATTCAGTTGCCTTTGAATTTCGGGTGATCCCTCTTGAGCATGTATGCTTCTGCTACTTGTTCTACATCAGACTTCTTCCGCAAACGGCGAAACGCTTTGACTCGGTGAGTTTCGCGGCATTCCGACTTCGATGCCCCGGTTGCCGAAATTCAGTTGCCTTTGAATTTCGGGTGATCCCTCTTGAGCATGTATGCTTCTGCTACTTGTTCTACATCAGACTTCTTCCGCAAACGGCGAAACGCTTTGACTCGGTGAGTTTCGCGGCATTCCGACTTCGATGCCCCGGTTGCCGAAATTCAGTTGCCTTTGAATTTCGGGTGATCCCTCTTGAGCATGTATGCTTCTGCTACTTGTTCTACATCAGACTTCTTCCGCAAACGGCGAAACGCTTTGACTCGGTGAGTTTCGCGGCATTCCGACTTCGATGCCCCGGTTGCCGAAATTCAGTTGCCTTTGAATTTCGGGTGATCCCTCTTGAGCATGTATGCTTCTGCTACTTGTTCTACATCAGACTTCTTCCGCAAACGGCGAAACGCTTTGACTCGGTGAGTTTCGCGGCATTCCGACTTCGATGCCCCGGTTGCCGAAATTCAGTTGCCTTTGAATTTCGGGTGATCCCTCTTGAGCATGTATGCTTCTGCTACTTGTTCTACATCAGACTTCTTCCGCAAACGGCGAAACGCTTTGACTCGGTGAGTTTCGCGGCATTCCGACTTCGATGCCCCGGTTGCCGAAATTCAGTTGCCTTTGAATTTCGGGTGATCCCTCTTGAGCATGTATGCTTCTGCTACTTGTTCTACATCAGACTTCTTCCGCAAACGGCGAAACGCTTTGACTCGGTGAGTTTCGCGGCATTCCGACTTCGATGCCCCGGTTGCCGAAATTCAGTTGCCTTTGAATTTCGGGTGATCCCTCTTGAGCATGTATGCTTCTGCTACTTGTTCTACATCAGACTTCTTCCGCAAACGGCGAAACGCTTTGACTCGGTGAGTTTCGCGGCATTCCGACTTCGATGCCCCGGTTGCCGAAATTCAGTTGCCTTTGAATTTCGGGTGATCCCTCTTGAGCATGTATGCTTCTGCTACTTGTTCTACATCAGACTTCTTCCGCAAACGGCGAAACGCTTTGACTCGGTGAGTTTCGCGGCATTCCGACTTCGATGCCCCGGTTGCCGAAATTCAGTTGCCTTTGAATTTCGGGTGATCCCTCTTGAGCATGTATGCTTCTGCTACTTGTTCTACATCAGACTTCTTCCGCAAACGGCGAAACGCTTTGACTCGGTGAGTTTCGCGGCATTCCGACTTCGATGCCCCGGTTGCCGAAATTCAGTTGCCTTTGAATTTCGGGTGATCCCTCTTGAGCATGTATGCTTCTGCTACTTGTTCTACATCAGACTTCTTCCGCAAACGGCGAAACGCTTTGACTCGGTGAGTTTCGCGGCATTCCGACTTCGATGCCCCGGTTGCCGAAATTCAGTTGCCTTTGAATTTCGGGTGATCCCTCTTGAGCATGTATGCTTCTGCTACTTGTTCTACATCAGACTTCTTCCGCAAACGGCGAAACGCTTTGACTCGGTGAGTTTCGCGGCATTCCGACTTCGATGCCCCGGTTGCCGAAATTCAGTTGCCTTTGAATTTCGGGTGATCCCTCTTGAGCATGTATGCTTCTGCTACTTGTTCTACATCAGACTTCTTCCGCAAACGGCGAAACGCTTTGACTCGGTGAGTTTCGCGGCATTCCGACTTCGATGCCCCGGTTGCCGAAATTCAGTTGCCTTTGAATTTCGGGTGATCCCTCTTGAGCATGTATGCTTCTGCTACTTGTTCTACATCAGACTTCTTCCGCAAACGGCGAAACGCTTTGACTCGGTGAGTTTCGCGGCATTCCGACTTCGATGCCCCGGTTGCCGAAATTCAGTTGCCTTTGAATTTCGGGTGATCCCTCTTGAGCATGTATGCTTCTGCTACTTGTTCTACATCAGACTTCTTCCGCAAACGGCGAAACGCTTTGACTCGGTGAGTTTCGCGGCATTCCGACTTCGATGCCCCGGTTGCCGAAATTCAGTTGCCTTTGAATTTCGGGTGATCCCTCTTGAGCATGTATGCTTCTGCTACTTGTTCTACATCAGACTTCTTCCGCAAACGGCGAAACGCTTTGACTCGGTGAGTTTCGCGGCATTCCGACTTCGATGCCCCGGTTGCCGAAATTCAGTTGCCTTTGAATTTCGGGTGATCCCTCTTGAGCATGTATGCTTCTGCTACTTGTTCTACATCAGACTTCTTCCGCAAACGGCGAAACGCTTTGACTCGGTGAGTTTCGCGGCATTCCGACTTCGATGCCCCGGTTGCCGAAATTCAGTTGCCTTTGAATTTCGGGTGATCCCTCTTGAGCATGTATGCTTCTGCTACTTGTTCTACATCAGACTTCTTCCGCAAACGGCGAAACGCTTTGACTCGGTGAGTTTCGCGGCATTCCGACTTCGATGCCCGGTTGCCGAAATTCAGTTGCCTTTGAATTTCGGGTGATCCCTCTTGAGCATGTATGCTTCTGCTACTTGTTCTACATCAGACTTCTTCCGCAAACGGCGAAACGCTTTGACTCGGTGAGTTTCGCGGCATTCCGACTTCGATGCCCCGGTTGCCGAAATTCAGTTGCCTTTGAATTTCGGGTGATCCCTCTTGAGCATGTATGCTTCTGCTACTTGTTCTACATCAGACTTCTTCCGCAAACGGCGAAACGCTTTGACTCGGTGAGTTTCGCGGCATTCCGACTTCGATGCCCCGGTTGCCGAAATTCAGTTGCCTTTGAATTTCGGGTGATCCCTCTTGAGCATGTATGCTTCTGCTACTTGTTCTACATCAGACTTCTTCCGCAAACGGCGAAACGCTTTGACTCGGTGAGTTTCGCGGCATTCCGACTTCGATGCCCCGGTTGCCGAAATTCAGTTGCCTTTGAATTTCGGGTGATCCCTCTTGAGCATGTATGCTTCTGCTACTTGTTCTACATCAGACTTCTTCCGCAAACGGCGAAACGCTTTGACTCGGTGAGTTTCGCGGCATTCCGACTTCGATGCCCCGGTTGCCGAAATTCAGTTGCCTTTGAATTTCGGGTGATCCCTCTTGAGCATGTATGCTTCTGCTACTTGTTCTACATCAGACTTCTTCCGCAAACGGCGAAACGCTTTGACTCGGTGAGTTTCGCGGCATTCCGACTTCGATGCCCCGGTTGCCGAAATTCAGTTGCCTTTGAATTTCGGGTGATCCCTCTTGAGCATGTATGCTTCTGCTACTTGTTCTACATCAGACTTCTTCCGCAAACGGCGAAACGCTTTGACTCGGTGAGTTTCGCGGCATTCCGACTTCGATGCCCCGGTTGCCGAAATTCAGTTGCCTTTGAATTTCGGGTGATCCCTCTTGAGCATGTATGCTTCTGCTACTTGTTCTACATCAGACTTCTTCCGCAAACGGCGAAACGCTTTGACTCGGTGAGTTTCGCGGCATTCCGACTTCGATGCCCCGGTTGCCGAAATTCAGTTGCCTTTGAATTTCGGGTGATCCCTCTTGAGCATGTATGCTTCTGCTACTTGTTCTACATCAGACTTCTTCCGCAAACGGCGAAACGCTTTGACTCGGTGAGTTTCGCGGCATTCCGACTTCGATGCCCCGGTTGCCGAAATTCAGTTGCCTTTGAATTTCGGGTGATCCCTCTTGAGCATGTATGCTTCTGCTACTTGTTCTACATCAGACTTCTTCCGCAAACGGCGAAACGCTTTGACTCGGTGAGTTTCGCGGCATTCCGACTTCGATGCCCCGGTTGCCGAAATTCAGTTGCCTTTGAATTTCGGGTGATCCCTCTTGAGCATGTATGCTTCTGCTACTTGTTCTACATCAGACTTCTTCCGCAAACGGCGAAACGCTTTGACTCGGTGAGTTTCGCGGCATTCCGACTTCGATGCCCCGGTTGCCGAAATTCAGTTGCCTTTGAATTTCGGGTGATCCCTCTTGAGCATGTATGCTTCTGCTACTTGTTCTACATCAGACTTCTTCCGCAAACGGCGAAACGCTTTGACTCGGTGAGTTTCGCGGCATTCCGACTTCGATGCCCCGGTTGCCGAAATTCAGTTGCCTTTGAATTTCGGGTGATCCCTCTTGAGCATGTATGCTTCTGCTACTTGTTCTACATCAGACTTCTTCCGCAAACGGCGAAACGCTTTGACTCGGTGAGTTTCGCGGCATTCCGACTTCGATGCCCCGGTTGCCGAAATTCAGTTGCCTTTGAATTTCGGGTGATCCCTCTTGAGCATGTATGCTTCTGCTACTTGTTCTACATCAGACTTCTTCCGCAAACGGCGAAACGCTTTGACTCGGTGAGTTTCGCGGCATTCCGACTTCGATGCCCCGGTTGCCGAAATTCAGTTGCCTTTGAATTTCGGGTGATCCCTCTTGAGCATGTATGCTTCTGCTACTTGTTCTACATCAGACTTCTTCCGCAAACGGCGAAACGCTTTGACTCGGTGAGTTTCGCGGCATTCCGACTTCGATGCCCCGGTTGCCGAAATTCAGTTGCCTTTGAATTTCGGGTGATCCCTCTTGAGCATGTATGCTTCTGCTACTTGTTCTACATCAGACTTCTTCCGCAAACGGCGAAACGCTTTGACTCGGTGAGTTTCGCGGCATTCCGACTTCGATGCCCCGGTTGCCGAAATTCAGTTGCCTTTGAATTTCGGGTGATCCCTCTTGAGCATGTATGCTTCTGCTACTTGTTCTACATCAGACTTCTTCCGCAAACGGCGAAACGCTTTGACTCGGTGAGTTTCGCGGCATTCCGACTTCGATGCCCCGGTTGCCGAAATTCAGTTGCCTTTGAATTTCGGGTGATCCCTCTTGAGCATGTATGCTTCTGCTACTTGTTCTACATCAGACTTCTTCCGCAAACGGCGAAACGCTTTGACTCGGTGAGTTTCGCGGCATTCCGACTTCGATGCCCCGGTTGCCGAAATTCAGTTGCCTTTGAATTTCGGGTGATCCCTCTTGAGCATGTATGCTTCTGCTACTTGTTCTACATCAGACTTCTTCCGCAAACGGCGAAACGCTTTGACTCGGTGAGTTTCGCGGCATTCCGACTTCGATGCCCCGGTTGCCGAAATTCAGTTGCCTTTGAATTTCGGGTGATCCCTCTTGAGCATGTATGCTTCTGCTACTTGTTCTACATCAGACTTCTTCCGCAAACGGCGAAACGCTTTGACTCGGTGAGTTTCGCGGCATTCCGACTTCGATGCCCGGTTGCCGAAATTCAGTTGCCTTTGAATTTCGGGTGATCCCTCTTGAGCATGTATGCTTCTGCTACTTGTTCTACATCAGACTTCTTCCGCAAACGGCGAAACGCTTTGACTCGGTGAGTTTCGCGGCATTCCGACTTCGATGCCCCGGTTGCCGAAATTCAGTTGCCTTTGAATTTCGGGTGATCCCTCTTGAGCATGTATGCTTCTGCTACTTGTTCTACATCAGACTTCTTCCGCAAACGGCGAAACGCTTTGACTCGGTGAGTTTCGCGGCATTCCGACTTCGATGCCCCGGTTGCCGAAATTCAGTTGCCTTTGAATTTCGGGTGATCCCTCTTGAGCATGTATGCTTCTGCTACTTGTTCTACATCAGACTTCTTCCGCAAACGGCGAAACGCTTTGACTCGGTGAGTTTCGCGGCATTCCGACTTCGATGCCCCGGTTGCCGAAATTCAGTTGCCTTTGAATTTCGGGTGATCCCTCTTGAGCATGTATGCTTCTGCTACTTGTTCTACATCAGACTTCTTCCGCAAACGGCGAAACGCTTTGACTCGGTGAGTTTCGCGGCATTCCGACTTCGATGCCCCGGTTGCCGAAATTCAGTTGCCTTTGAATTTCGGGTGATCCCTCTTGAGCATGTATGCTTCTGCTACTTGTTCTACATCAGACTTCTTCCGCAAACGGCGAAACGCTTTGACTCGGTGAGTTTCGCGGCATTCCGACTTCGATGCCCCGGTTGCCGAAATTCAGTTGCCTTTGAATTTCGGGTGATCCCTCTTGAGCATGTATGCTTCTGCTACTTGTTCTACATCAGACTTCTTCCGCAAACGGCGAAACGCTTTGACTCGGTGAGTTTCGCGGCATTCCGACTTCGATGCCCCGGTTGCCGAAATTCAGTTGCCTTTGAATTTCGGGTGATCCCTCTTGAGCATGTATGCTTCTGCTACTTGTTCTACATCAGACTTCTTCCGCAAACGGCGAAACGCTTTGACTCGGTGAGTTTCGCGGCATTCCGACTTCGATGCCCCGGTTGCCGAAATTCAGTTGCCTTTGAATTTCGGGTGATCCCTCTTGAGCATGTATGCTTCTGCTACTTGTTCTACATCAGACTTCTTCCGCAAACGGCGAAACGCTTTGACTCGGTGAGTTTCGCGGCATTCCGACTTCGATGCCCCGGTTGCCGAAATTCAGTTGCCTTTGAATTTCGGGTGATCCCTCTTGAGCATGTATGCTTCTGCTACTTGTTCTACATCAGACTTCTTCCGCAAACGGCGAAACGCTTTGACTCGGTGAGTTTCGCGGCATTCCGACTTCGATGCCCCGGTTGCCGAAATTCAGTTGCCTTTGAATTTCGGGTGATCCCTCTTGAGCATGTATGCTTCTGCTACTTGTTCTACATCAGACTTCTTCCGCAAACGGCGAAACGCTTTGACTCGGTGAGTTTCGCGGCATTCCGACTTCGATGCCCCGGTTGCCGAAATTCAGTTGCCTTTGAATTTCGGGTGATCCCTCTTGAGCATGTATGCTTCTGCTACTTGTTCTACATCAGACTTCTTCCGCAAACGGCGAAACGCTTTGACTCGGTGAGTTTCGCGGCATTCCGACTTCGATGCCCCGGTTGCCGAAATTCAGTTGCCTTTGAATTTCGGGTGATCCCTCTTGAGCATGTATGCTTCTGCTACTTGTTCTACATCAGACTTCTTCCGCAAACGGCGAAACGCTTTGACTCGGTGAGTTTCGCGGCATTCCGACTTCGATGCCCCGGTTGCCGAAATTCAGTTGCCTTTGAATTTCGGGTGATCCCTCTTGAGCATGTATGCTTCTGCTACTTGTTCTACATCAGACTTCTTCCGCAAACGGCGAAACGCTTTGACTCGGTGAGTTTCGCGGCATTCCGACTTCGATGCCCCGGTTGCCGAAATTCAGTTGCCTTTGAATTTCGGGTGATCCCTCTTGAGCATGTATGCTTCTGCTACTTGTTCTACATCAGACTTCTTCCGCAAACGGCGAAACGCTTTGACTCGGTGAGTTTCGCGGCATTCCGACTTCGATGCCCGGTTGCCGAAATTCAGTTGCCTTTGAATTTCGGGTGATCCCTCTTGAGCATGTATGCTTCTGCTACTTGTTCTACATCAGACTTCTTCCGCAAACGGCGAAACGCTTTGACTCGGTGAGTTTCGCGGCATTCCGACTTCGATGCCCCGGTTGCCGAAATTCAGTTGCCTTTGAATTTCGGGTGATCCCTCTTGAGCATGTATGCTTCTGCTACTTGTTCTACATCAGACTTCTTCCGCAAACGGCGAAACGCTTTGACTCGGTGAGTTTCGCGGCATTCCGACTTCGATGCCCCGGTTGCCGAAATTCAGTTGCCTTTGAATTTCGGGTGATCCCTCTTGAGCATGTATGCTTCTGCTACTTGTTCTACATCAGACTTCTTCCGCAAACGGCGAAACGCTTTGACTCGGTGAGTTTCGCGGCATTCCGACTTCGATGCCCCGGTTGCCGAAATTCAGTTGCCTTTGAATTTCGGGTGATCCCTCTTGAGCATGTATGCTTCTGCTACTTGTTCTACATCAGACTTCTTCCGCAAACGGCGAAACGCTTTGACTCGGTGAGTTTCGCGGCATTCCGACTTCGATGCCCCGGTTGCCGAAATTCAGTTGCCTTTGAATTTCGGGTGATCCCTCTTGAGCATGTATGCTTCTGCTACTTGTTCTACATCAGACTTCTTCCGCAAACGGCGAAACGCTTTGACTCGGTGAGTTTCGCGGCATTCCGACTTCGATGCCCCGGTTGCCGAAATTCAGTTGCCTTTGAATTTCGGGTGATCCCTCTTGAGCATGTATGCTTCTGCTACTTGTTCTACATCAGACTTCTTCCGCAAACGGCGAAACGCTTTGACTCGGTGAGTTTCGCGGCATTCCGACTTCGATGCCCCGGTTGCCGAAATTCAGTTGCCTTTGAATTTCGGGTGATCCCTCTTGAGCATGTATGCTTCTGCTACTTGTTCTACATCAGACTTCTTCCGCAAACGGCGAAACGCTTTGACTCGGTGAGTTTCGCGGCATTCCGACTTCGATGCCCCGGTTGCCGAAATTCAGTTGCCTTTGAATTTCGGGTGATCCCTCTTGAGCATGTATGCTTCTGCTACTTGTTCTACATCAGACTTCTTCCGCAAACGGCGAAACGCTTTGACTCGGTGAGTTTCGCGGCATTCCGACTTCGATGCCCCGGTTGCCGAAATTCAGTTGCCTTTGAATTTCGGGTGATCCCTCTTGAGCATGTATGCTTCTGCTACTTGTTCTACATCAGACTTCTTCCGCAAACGGCGAAACGCTTTGACTCGGTGAGTTTCGCGGCATTCCGACTTCGATGCCCCGGTTGCCGAAATTCAGTTGCCTTTGAATTTCGGGTGATCCCTCTTGAGCATGTATGCTTCTGCTACTTGTTCTACATCAGACTTCTTCCGCAAACGGCGAAACGCTTTGACTCGGTGAGTTTCGCGGCATTCCGACTTCGATGCCCCGGTTGCCGAAATTCAGTTGCCTTTGAATTTCGGGTGATCCCTCTTGAGCATGTATGCTTCTGCTACTTGTTCTACATCAGACTTCTTCCGCAAACGGCGAAACGCTTTGACTCGGTGAGTTTCGCGGCATTCCGACTTCGATGCCCCGGTTGCCGAAATTCAGTTGCCTTTGAATTTCGGGTGATCCCTCTTGAGCATGTATGCTTCTGCTACTTGTTCTACATCAGACTTCTTCCGCAAACGGCGAAACGCTTTGACTCGGTGAGTTTCGCGGCATTCCGACTTCGATGCCCCGGTTGCCGAAATTCAGTTGCCTTTGAATTTCGGGTGATCCCTCTTGAGCATGTATGCTTCTGCTACTTGTTCTACATCAGACTTCTTCCGCAAACGGCGAAACGCTTTGACTCGGTGAGTTTCGCGGCATTCCGACTTCGATGCCCCGGTTGCCGAAATTCAGTTGCCTTTGAATTTCGGGTGATCCCTCTTGAGCATGTATGCTTCTGCTACTTGTTCTACATCAGACTTCTTCCGCAAACGGCGAAACGCTTTGACTCGGTGAGTTTCGCGGCATTCCGACTTCGATGCCCCGGTTGCCGAAATTCAGTTGCCTTTGAATTTCGGGTGATCCCTCTTGAGCATGTATGCTTCTGCTACTTGTTCTACATCAGACTTCTTCCGCAAACGGCGAAACGCTTTGACTCGGTGAGTTTCGCGGCATTCCGACTTCGATGCCCCGGTTGCCGAAATTCAGTTGCCTTTGAATTTCGGGTGATCCCTCTTGAGCATGTATGCTTCTGCTACTTGTTCTACATCAGACTTCTTCCGCAAACGGCGAAACGCTTTGACTCGGTGAGTTTCGCGGCATTCCGACTTCGATGCCCCGGTTGCCGAAATTCAGTTGCCTTTGAATTTCGGGTGATCCCTCTTGAGCATGTATGCTTCTGCTACTTGTTCTACATCAGACTTCTTCCGCAAACGGCGAAACGCTTTGACTCGGTGAGTTTCGCGGCATTCCGACTTCGATGCCCCGGTTGCCGAAATTCAGTTGCCTTTGAATTTCGGGTGATCCCTCTTGAGCATGTATGCTTCTGCTACTTGTTCTACATCAGACTTCTTCCGCAAACGGCGAAACGCTTTGACTCGGTGAGTTTCGCGGCATTCCGACTTCGATGCCCCGGTTGCCGAAATTCAGTTGCCTTTGAATTTCGGGTGATCCCTCTTGAGCATGTATGCTTCTGCTACTTGTTCTACATCAGACTTCTTCCGCAAACGGCGAAACGCTTTGACTCGGTGAGTTTCGCGGCATTCCGACTTCGATGCCCCGGTTGCCGAAATTCAGTTGCCTTTGAATTTCGGGTGATCCCTCTTGAGCATGTATGCTTCTGCTACTTGTTCTACATCAGACTTCTTCCGCAAACGGCGAAACGCTTTGACTCGGTGAGTTTCGCGGCATTCCGACTTCGATGCCCCGGTTGCCGAAATTCAGTTGCCTTTGAATTTCGGGTGATCCCTCTTGAGCATGTATGCTTCTGCTACTTGTTCTACATCAGACTTCTTCCGCAAACGGCGAAACGCTTTGACTCGGTGAGTTTCGCGGCATTCCGACTTCGATGCCCGGTTGCCGAAATTCAGTTGCCTTTGAATTTCGGGTGATCCCTCTTGAGCATGTATGCTTCTGCTACTTGTTCTACATCAGACTTCTTCCGCAAACGGCGAAACGCTTTGACTCGGTGAGTTTCGCGGCATTCCGACTTCGATGCCCCGGTTGCCGAAATTCAGTTGCCTTTGAATTTCGGGTGATCCCTCTTGAGCATGTATGCTTCTGCTACTTGTTCTACATCAGACTTCTTCCGCAAACGGCGAAACGCTTTGACTCGGTGAGTTTCGCGGCATTCCGACTTCGATGCCCCGGTTGCCGAAATTCAGTTGCCTTTGAATTTCGGGTGATCCCTCTTGAGCATGTATGCTTCTGCTACTTGTTCTACATCAGACTTCTTCCGCAAACGGCGAAACGCTTTGACTCGGTGAGTTTCGCGGCATTCCGACTTCGATGCCCCGGTTGCCGAAATTCAGTTGCCTTTGAATTTCGGGTGATCCCTCTTGAGCATGTATGCTTCTGCTACTTGTTCTACATCAGACTTCTTCCGCAAACGGCGAAACGCTTTGACTCGGTGAGTTTCGCGGCATTCCGACTTCGATGCCCCGGTTGCCGAAATTCAGTTGCCTTTGAATTTCGGGTGATCCCTCTTGAGCATGTATGCTTCTGCTACTTGTTCTACATCAGACTTCTTCCGCAAACGGCGAAACGCTTTGACTCGGTGAGTTTCGCGGCATTCCGACTTCGATGCCCCGGTTGCCGAAATTCAGTTGCCTTTGAATTTCGGGTGATCCCTCTTGAGCATGTATGCTTCTGCTACTTGTTCTACATCAGACTTCTTCCGCAAACGGCGAAACGCTTTGACTCGGTGAGTTTCGCGGCATTCCGACTTCGATGCCCCGGTTGCCGAAATTCAGTTGCCTTTGAATTTCGGGTGATCCCTCTTGAGCATGTATGCTTCTGCTACTTGTTCTACATCAGACTTCTTCCGCAAACGGCGAAACGCTTTGACTCGGTGAGTTTCGCGGCATTCCGACTTCGATGCCCCGGTTGCCGAAATTCAGTTGCCTTTGAATTTCGGGTGATCCCTCTTGAGCATGTATGCTTCTGCTACTTGTTCTACATCAGACTTCTTCCGCAAACGGCGAAACGCTTTGACTCGGTGAGTTTCGCGGCATTCCGACTTCGATGCCCCGGTTGCCGAAATTCAGTTGCCTTTGAATTTCGGGTGATCCCTCTTGAGCATGTATGCTTCTGCTACTTGTTCTACATCAGACTTCTTCCGCAAACGGCGAAACGCTTTGACTCGGTGAGTTTCGCGGCATTCCGACTTCGATGCCCGGTTGCCGAAATTCAGTTGCCTTTGAATTTCGGGTGATCCCTCTTGAGCATGTATGCTTCTGCTACTTGTTCTACATCAGACTTCTTCCGCAAACGGCGAAACGCTTTGACTCGGTGAGTTTCGCGGCATTCCGACTTCGATGCCCCGGTTGCCGAAATTCAGTTGCCTTTGAATTTCGGGTGATCCCTCTTGAGCATGTATGCTTCTGCTACTTGTTCTACATCAGACTTCTTCCGCAAACGGCGAAACGCTTTGACTCGGTGAGTTTCGCGGCATTCCGACTTCGATGCCCCGGTTGCCGAAATTCAGTTGCCTTTGAATTTCGGGTGATCCCTCTTGAGCATGTATGCTTCTGCTACTTGTTCTACATCAGACTTCTTCCGCAAACGGCGAAACGCTTTGACTCGGTGAGTTTCGCGGCATTCCGACTTCGATGCCCCGGTTGCCGAAATTCAGTTGCCTTTGAATTTCGGGTGATCCCTCTTGAGCATGTATGCTTCTGCTACTTGTTCTACATCAGACTTCTTCCGCAAACGGCGAAACGCTTTGACTCGGTGAGTTTCGCGGCATTCCGACTTCGATGCCCCGGTTGCCGAAATTCAGTTGCCTTTGATAGTTTGCGGGATTGATCACCTGCCTTGAAGCATGTATGCTTCTCTTCTAACTTGTTCAGATCATCAGACTTTCTTCCGCTAACCAGCGAAACGCTGTGACACGGTTAGTTTCGCGCAATTTTGATGTCGATGCCCCGTTTTGCCGAAATTCATAGTTGCCTTTGAATTTCGGGTGATCCCATTTTATCTTGAGCAATTAATGCGTATCGGGCTCTACTTGATCTACATCAGACTTCTTCCGCAACCATTCGAAATCGCTTTGACTCGGTTGAGGTTTCGCGGGCATTCCGGACTTTCGATGCCCCGGTGTGCCGAAATACATGTTGTACCTTTGAATGTTCGGGTGATCCCTCTTGAGACATGTATGCTTCTGCTACTTGTTGCTACTTCACACTTATCCTTCCGTCAAAGCTGGCGAAACGCTTATGAGTTCACCCTCTTGAAGTTTCGTGCGTGCATTCCGACTTCGATGCCCCGGTTGCCGAAAGTCATGTGCCTTATGAATTTATCGGGTGATGCCCTCTTGAGCATGTTATGCTTCTGCTACTTGTTCAACATCAGACTTTCTTTCCAGCAAAACGGCCAAGATGCTTTGACTCGGTGAGTTATCGCGGCATTCCTGCCTTCGTACATGCCACCGGTAGCCGTAAATTCATTTGCCTTTGAATTTTGGGGGATCCCTCTTGAGCATGTGAATGCTTCTTTCTACTTTGTTCTACATCAGACGTTTCTTCCTGCAAGCTAGGCCGAAACGCTTTGGACATCGGTGAGTTTCGCGGCAATTACCACTACGATGGCCCCCTTTCCGAAATTCAGTATGCCTTTGGAAATGTTCGGGGGTGATCTCCCTCTTGAGCATGTGATGCTTCTTGCTATACCCCTTGTTCTACATCTTTAATCTTGTCCTTCCGCAAACAGCGAAACACTATTGTACTCGTTGAGTTTGCTGGCAATCGCGAGTTCGATGCCCCGGTTGCCGAAATTCAGTTGCCATTTGAATTTCGGGTAGATCCCTCTTAGCAATGGTATGCTTCTAGCTAACTTTAGTTCTACTTCAGACTGTCCTTCCTCACCAAAAAGGCGAAACGCTTTTGACTCGGTCAATTATCGCGCGCATTCCCACAGATCGATGCCTCCGTTAGAGCGAAATTCAGTTGCCTTATGAATTTTCGGAGTGAGCCCTCTTAGAGGCAGTTAATGCATTCACTTGCCTACTTTTCTCTACATCAGACTTCCTTCATCAGCAGAACGGCGAAACAACCTGTGACTCAGTGAGTTTCGCGGCATTGCCGACTTCGATGCCGCCGTTTCCGCATAGCAGTTTTAGCCCTTGCAATTTTCGGGTGATCCCTCTTGAGCAAGTGTGTGGCATCTGCACCGTTGGTCTACATACAAGCTTTCTTCCCCAAACTGTCGAGAACGCTTTGACTCTGAGTTTTTTCGCGGCATCCAACGTACGATTCCACCGGACCGAAAGGTTACAGTTGCCTTTGAATTTCGGGTGAGTCCGCTCATGAGCGAGTTGTATGCTTATGCTACTTGTTCTACATCAGACTTTCCATTCAGACATAACGGCGAAAACGCTTTGAACTCGGTGAGTATCGCGCCGATTCCGACTTACCGATGCCCCTGTTGCCGAAAATTGCCAGTTGCCTTTGAATTTCGGTTGTATCGCTCTTGAGCATGTATGCTGTCATGCTACTTGGTCTATCTGTCAGTCATTTCTTCCGCAAACGGGCGAAATCTGCTTTTGACTCGGTTGAGGTTTCGCGGCATTCCGACTTCTGATAGCCCGTTTGCCGAAATGTCCAGTTTAGCCGTTATGAATTAGGTGGATCCCAGTCTTGAGCATAGTACTCTTCAGTCTACTTTTGTTCTACTAGTGTGCAGGACTTTCCTTCCTGCAAACGGCGATAGGCTTTGACACGGGTGAGTTTCTATGCGTCATTCCCGTACACATCTGATGCGCCCTGTTATTGCCCGAAATTTCCGGTTGCCTTTGAATTTTCGTGGTTTATTTATCCCTCTTGCGAGCATGTATGCATTCCTGCTACTTGTTCTACAATAAGACTTTCCTTTCCGCGAAACGGCGACAACGCTTTTGATTCCGTTGGGAGGTTTTCCCGGCATTCCGAACTTCGATGCCCCGGGATTGCCGAGAAATCACGTTGCTCTTTGAATTTCGGATCGAATCCCTCTTGAGCATGTATGCTTCTGCTACTTGTTCTACATCAGACTATCTTCCCCCAAACGGCGAAACGCGTTGACTCGGTGAGTTTCCGCGGCATTCCGACTACGATGCCTCCTGTTGCCGTGAAATTCATTTGCCTTTGAATTGTCGGGTGATCCCTCTTGAGCATGTATGCTTCTAGCTACTTGTTTCTACATCGAGGACTTTCCTTCCGCAAACTGCGAAACAACTTTTGTGGACACGGTGAGTTATCGTGCGGCATTCAGACAGTACGAAGAGCCCCGGTTGCCGAAAAATTTTTCAGTATGCCTTTTGATTTTAGGTTTTGATCGCCTCTTGTGCATGTTAATAGATATCTTGCTGACTCTGTTTGCTACATCAAGACTTTCGTTCCTCAATCAACGGCGTTTAAAGCTCGTGTTAATGACTCGTGTGAGTTTCGCGCGATACCGACTAAATTCGATGCCCCGGTTGCCGAAATTCGAGTTGCACTTTGAATTTCGGGTGATCACTCTTGAGCTATGTATGTTCTCGCTACTTGTTCTACCATCAGACACATTCTTCCGCAAACAAGCGAAACGGCGTTTGACATCGGTGAGTATTCGCGGCATTTCCCGTACATTCGATGCCCCGGTCGTGTCCAGAAATTCAGTTGCCCTTTTGAATTTTTCAGGGTGATCCCTCTGAGCATGTGTGCTTCGTTGGCTACTTGTGTTCTACATCAGACTTTTACTTCCGCAAAAGGCGAAACAGCTTTGACACGGTGATTTTCGCGGCATTCCGACTAACCGATGCCGCCGGTTGCCAGAAATTTCAGTTGCCATTTCAGATTTCGGTTGATCCCTCTTGAGCTATGTATGCTTCTTGCTCACTTGTCGCCTACATCAGACACTTCTTTCCCCAAACCGGCTAAACGCTTTGACACGGTGAGATTTTCGCGGCATTCCGACTACGATTCCCCTGTTACCCGAAATTCAGTTTCCTTTGAATTTCGGGTGATCCCTCTTGAGCATGGAGCTTATGCTACTTAGTTCTACATCAGACTTTATCCTATACCGCAAACTGGTCGATAAAGTGCGCTTGGCATCTCGTTGAGATTTCTGAGGCGGCAGATTCCGACTATCAGATGCCCCCGGCTTCCGACAATTCAGTTGCCTTTGAATTTCGTTGATCCGCTCCTTGAGCATGGTAAGCTTCTGCTACTTGTTATCTGGCTACATCAGACTTTTATAATCCGCAAACGGCGAAACTCGCTATGACTCGGTGATTTTCGCGGCATTCCGACTTCGATTCCGCCGGTTGCCGAAATTCAGTTGCCTGTTGAATTACGGGTGAAATTCCCCTCCCCTCTTGAGCATGGTACTTGCGTTCTGCTACATGTTCTACATCAGACTTGTTCCTTCCGCAAAGCGGGCAGAAACGCTTTTCTGACATCGGTTTAGTTTTCGCGCATTCCGACTTCGATGCCCCGGTTGGCCGAAAATTTCCAGTTGGCCTTTTGGAATTTGGAGTGATCCCTCTTGTAGTCAGGTGTGTGAGCTTCTGCTACATGTTCTACATTCTGAGCTTTCCTTCCGCAAAAGGCGGAAACCCTTTGACACTCGGTGAGTTCGCGGCATTCCGACTATCGAAGCGCCCGGTTGCCCGAAATTCAGTTGAGACCTTTGAATTTTTGGTGGATCCCTCTTGGAGCCTGTATGCTTCTGGTCGACTTTTGTTCTACATCAGTGACTATTTCTTCCCCAAACGTGGCGAAATGCTTTGACTCGGTGAGTTATCACGCGCACTTCCGACATGCGATGCCCCGATTAGCCGTTCCCTCGAAAATCAATGGCGCTTTGTATTTCCTGGTGATCCCTCAGCGAGCATGTGGCGGAGTTCGCTTTCCTAGCTACTTGTTCCTACATCAGACATTCTTTCCGCAAGCGGCGAAACGGCTCTTGACTCTAGTGGCGCTCTTTCGCGTCAATTCCGACCATACGATGCCCACGGTTGCGCGAAATATTCAGTATGGCCGTTTGAATTTCGGGTGATCCCTCTTGAGCAATAGTATGCTTCTGCTAACTTGGTTCTAAAACTCCGACCTTACTTCCGCAAAACGGCACCAAACGCGATTGACTCGGTGAGTTTCGCGGCATTCCGACTTACGATGCCCCGGTTGCCGAAATTTCAGTTGCCTTTGAATTTCGGGTGATCGCGTCTTGACAATGTATGGCCCTTCTGCTACTTTGTTCTTACAATCAGACTTTCTTCTGCTAGCGGCGAAACGCTTTTGACTCGGTGAGTTTCGACGGCATTCCCGACTACGATCCTCCGGTTGCCGAATATTCAGTTGCCTTATTGAACTTTTCGGTGGTTCCCTCTTGAGCATGTATGCTTACTGCTACTTTGTTCTACATTCAGACTGTTTCTGATCGCCCAACGTGCGAAACGCTATTGACATCGTTGAGTTTACCGCGTTGCAATTCCGACTTCGATGCCCCCGTTGCGCGAAATTTAGTTGCCTGTTGAAATTTTCGGGTGACAGTATCTTCCATCTTGAGCAAAGTATGCTTCTTCTACTTGTTCTACATTTAATCGACTTACTTCCGCAAACGGCGAATACGCTTTAACTCCGTGAGTTTTCGCGGCATCTTCTGCGACTAAGATTCCCCGTTAGCCAAAATTCAGTTTGCCTTTGAATTTCGGGTTATCCCTCTTGAGCTATGTATGCTTCTGCTACTGTGTTCTACATCATACTTTCGTCCAAATGGCAAAATGCTTTGACTCTATGAGTTTTCGGCGCCATTGCCGACTTCGATGCCCCGATGTTCCGAAATTCAGTTGCCTTTGTATTTCGGGTGATCACTCTTGAGCATCGAAGGCTTCTGCTGCACTTGTTCTACATCAGACTTTCTTAACCCCAAGCGGCGAAAAGCATTTGGACTCGGTGAGTTTGGCGGCATTCCGACTACGATTCCCCGGTTGCCGAAATTCAGTTGCCTTTGAATTTCGGGTGATCCCTCTTGAGCATGTATGCTTCTGCTACTTGTTCTACATCAGCCTTCTTCCGCAAGCGGCGAATCGCTTTGACTCAGTGAGTTTCGCGGCATTCCGACTTCGATGCCCCGGTTGCCGAAAGTCAGTTGCCTTTGTAATTTATGGGTGATCCCTCTTGTGCATGAATGCTTCTGCGACTTGTTCTACATACATACAACTTCATGCCGCAAACGGCGATAACGCTTTGACTCGGTGATTTATCGCGGCTTGCCGACTTCGATTCCCCTGTTAGGTTGCCGAAAGCCAAAAATTTCAGTTGCCTTTGAATTTCGGGTGATCCCTCTGGAGCATGTTATGCTTACTGCTACTTGCTTCTACATCTTACTTCATTCTTCCTGCAACCACGGCGAAACGATTCTTTTTTGTCTTGGTGAGTTTGGCGGCATTCCGACTTCGACTTGCCCCGGACCGTATTGCCGAAATTCATTTGCCTTTGATTGTCGTGTGATCCATTCTTGAGCCATGATGTCTTCTGCTATTCGTTTCTACATCAAACATTCCTTTCCGCTAAACGGCCGGAAAACGCTTTCACCTAAAGTGAATGTTTCGCCGCACCCACATTTTCCGACTTCGATTCCCCAGTTTTGCCGCTAAATTCAGTTGCCTTTGAGAATTTCGGAGTGGGGGTGATCCCTCTTGTAGAATGTGTATGCTTCTAGGTACTTGTGTTCTACTTCATCAGACTTTTTATCCGGAGGCAAACGGCAGAACTGTCTGTGACGTCGGGCAGTTGTTCTTCGCGGCCCATTCCGACTTCGATTCTCCCCGTTGCCGAAATTTCAGTTGCCTTCGAATTTCAGGGTGATCCCTCTGTGAGCATTGTTATGCTTCTGCTACTTGTTTCTACATCAGAACCTTCTTTCCGGGCCAAATGGCGAAACGCTTTGAATACGTGTGTTTACGCGGCCCATTACGACTGCGAATTTTCCCAGTATTGCCGAAATTCAATCTGCCCTTTGAATTTGCGGCGGTGAATCCCTCTTGAAGCATGTATAGCTTAATGCTACGTGTTCGTCATCAAACACTTCTTCACGCAAATGGCGAAACGCTGTGACTCAGGCAGTTAAGGGTCAGTTGCGCGGCATTCCGACTTCGATTCCCGGGGTTGCCGAATATTCAGTTGACTTTGAATTTCGGGTGATCCCTCTTGAGGCATGTTATGCTTCTAAGATAACTTGTTCATACATGTCAGCCCTTCATTCCACTAAACGGCGAAAATGCTTTGTCTTTGGTGAGTTTCGCGGCCATTTTTCCGACTGCGATGCCCCAGTTGCCGAAAGTTAATTCCTTGAGATTTGCGAAGCGCTCGGACAGTATGCTTCTGCAACTTTTGACTCTTGAGTTTCCCCATATACCCTTCGAGTCCACCGTCAGAATATGTCAAATTGCCTCTTTGAATTTCGGGTGATCCCTATCGTGAGCAATGTAATGCTTCTGCATTTTTGTGCGTATTCTAATGTTTCTACATCTCACTTCTTCTATCGCACAACTGCGAAACGCTTTGACTAAGTGAGTTTAGTCGGCATTCCGACTTTCGATGCCCCAGTTGCCGAAATTCAGTTGCACTTTGGAATTTAGGGTGATCCCTCTTGTGCATGTATGCCTTCCGTGGTCAGGTACTTGTTCTACATGAGACTATCTTCCGCAAACGGCGAAATCAGTCTTTGTCTCGGGCTGATTTGTGAGCAGGCTTTCCGACTTCGATGCCCCGGTTGTCGAAATTCCATGTGCCAAATTTCAGTGCACTTTGTTTTTCTGGTGTTGATCCCTCTCTGAGCATGTATTGCATTCTGCTACTTCGTTCTACATCATACCTTCTTTTCCGCAAAATGGCGATGATAAATGCTTTGACTCGGTGAGTGTGGACGGCATTCCGCCTTCGATGCCACCGGTTTGCCGAGAAATTCAATGTGCCTTTGAATTTCGGGTGATCCCTCATTGATGCATGTATGTCTCGTATGCTACTTGTTCTACATCAGCCTTCGTTTTACCGCAAACGGCGAATCGCTTTTTAACTAAGTGTGAGTTTCACGGCACACCATACAGCCAACCTTCGATTCCACCCGGTTGCCCGAAATTCAGTTTTTGCCTGTGAATTTCGGGTGATCCCTCTTGAGCATGTATCGGCTTCTTGCCTACTTGTTTCTAACATGAGACTTCTTCCGCAAACGGCCGAAACGCTTTGACTCGGTGAGTTTAGTCTATTGCGGCATTCCGAACTTCGATTTCCCCGGTTGCCGTAAATTCAGTTGCCTTTGAATTTCGGGTGATCCCTATTGAGCACATGTATGCTTCTGATACCTGTTCTACATCACACTCTCTTTCCGCATAAACCGGCGAAAACGTTTCTGGGTACTCGGTGAATTTCGCGGGCATTCCGAACTTCGATTCCCGGTTGCCGAAATTCAGTTGCCTTTCGGGAATTCTTTAGAGATCATCCCTCTTGAGCATGTATGCTTCTGCTACTTGTTTCTACTTGAGTCTTCTTCCGCAAACGGCGAAACGCTTTAAATCAGGCATAGTTTTGCGGCATTCCACCTTCGATTCCCCGGTTTGTTGCCGAAATTCTAGTTGCCTTTCCCGAATTTCAGGGGTTTCCCTCCTTGAGCATACTGTATGCTTCTGCTACTTGTTCTACATCACACTCTCTTTCCGAATAATGGTTGTGAATCGCTTTGACCTCGGTGTGATTTTGGCGGCATTTCCGGACGTGATTCCCCGAGCTTGTCCGAAAATTCAGTTGCCTTTGATATTTCGGGTGATTCCCGCTTGACATGTTTGCTCTTGCTACTTGTTATACATCACACTTCCTTCTGCCAACGGCGAAACGCTTTGACTAAGTGAGTGTCGCGGCCCATTTCCGACTTCGATTCCACTACCGGTCATTGTCGTAAGTCAAGTTGCCTTGAAATTTCGGGTGATCCCTCTTGAGCATGTATGCTCTGCTACTTGTGCTAACATCACACTTCCAGTCCGCAAACAGCGAATGCCTTTGACTCGGTGAATTTGGCGGCATTCCGACTTCGATGCCCGTGATGTAACCATATTATTCGATAGTTTCACCCGCATTTTAACTAGTGTTTCTTTTTTTGCATATGTTATTTATATAAAATGCCTTGATATTCTTTGTTTTATGTTTTAAAGCATTTTTGAATGAAAGATGCAAAAAGGAGTAAATTGAGAGGTAATTGGCAGATTGATGTTCAGTCGGTATTTTGTGCAGAGCGTGAGTTCCAGAGATCGAAATGAAGTGATTCCAGTGGCATTAAAAAGCTAACATCCATACCTTTTTGGAAATGTAATGCAAGAAAAATAAAAAGAGAAAGATCATGAAATCACATCCTTCAAAGTCAAATCTCGCAGTCTGCAATGTTGACCTTTGCCCATTCAAAATTCAATATCTGGAGCTTCAGAAGTCCAATTGATGCAAACTCAATTGGGTTGGATTCCTTACTCAAAGATCTATAAACGCTCCAAATTTCAGCCAAAAACGATGTCATGAGGAGGGAGATATGATTTTTCAAAGATGACAGCTGAATTCTGCCAGCAAGCAGGTTGCGTGAAGAAACGAATCAAAATTTCATCCAGAAGCATCCAAACCGACCAGCAATTTAGCTCCTCTAGTAAATATTCTAGAAGGTCAAGGAAGGCAGCCACCAACCTCAAGGAAGGAGCCACCAACCTCATGGCAGCCACCAACCTCAACCAGCAGCCAGCAGCCGCAGCCAGCAGCCAGCAGCCTTCACACTACCACCATCTATTGATGTTCACACTTGAGCTTTGATATTTTCTTACTTACAATTTGTGTATAAATAGAGGGTGAGTAGAAGGAGGTAGAAAGAAGAAGAAGAAGAAGAAGAAGAAGGAAGAAACACAAACTCTCCTCTCTACAAATCAGAAATTATGTATTCTTTCATCTTTTGGAGTAGTTGTTCAATAGATATGCAAGGCTAAGCTCGTTTTCTTGGTTGCAAGGACACAAACAAACCTTCGGATTTCAAGAACTGTGAGATTTATTCTTCCTTTTATTTTCAGTTTATGTTATGAATGAGTATGTTTGTTTTCCTATGCATTTTTCCTATGATTGTTTATCTTAATTGCTAGAGCGGACTCTAAGTTATTATTGTGAACAATCTATTGCTAAGTTTGATATCAAAACCGGAGTTGTGGTATATAAACTTGTGAAGCAACTAAGCTTGATAATTGTAGCGGAACTACGTTATTAAACTTGGAGAACATTCGATCATAGCAACACAAATTGACAACTTGGTTGTTAAGATTAATGAATTTATCTGGATCTTAAGGCTGCCATTGGATTAAATCATTAGTGCGGACATCGTGATTGTTTGTTGGTTAGGGCTAGTTATACGGCGGATCCGTTAATTAACCAATATTAAGAAAAGATAAAATTCATAATATAAACTGGAGTTTCGTTTCAAGGATCGGTTCTAATTTCCGTTGGTGGTGTGTGCTTGCAACCAAGGTTTGTTTTCTTGATATATTTCAGTTTCAATTGATTTTGTTTGCTAGTTTAATTTCTGCCTAGTTTAAATCATTTCAAATCAATCCCCCCAAATTACATAACGTACAACATAAAAATCTAACTTCAAACTTCTCGTGGGATCGACCCCTTGCTTGCTCTATACTATCTTGTGTGTTTTAAGCTAGGGTAATTAATTTGTGCGACCGCGACATCGCAACAAATTTTGGCGCGTTGCCGGGGGAGGTAATTTTAGTTGATTCTTGTGCTTGTACTGTTATTTTTAGTTTCTGTGATTGTTATTTACATTTCTGAAAAAAAAAAAAAAAAAAAAAAAACAGAATTTTTGCTTGCGGTGTTACTGTTCACTTGCCGCAGCGGTACTGTTGAAGACAGAATTGTTTGTGGAATTAGGTTTCTAACCCTCATTTTCTGAAGTGAAACGACGTTCTGAACAAGACTAGTGGTATACCACTAGCCCCATCCATATCGAGGCAAAATTCCACTGTTTTCTAAGGTTTTAGGTAGTTTTAGTTTTTTTTAGCGTAGGATTTTCATATAATTTGCATTTATTTTTTTTTTATTTCTTCGATTGTGTGGGTGCTTTCTTTTGAGTTTTCTTAGCGATGATGCCAGTAACCCGTTCTACTAATCAGAGTCTAGTGCAGGTTGATCTTGAAATAGAAAGCACTTTACGCAAGTTAAGAAAGGAAGTTCACCTCACACCATGGCGTTGCACGACAACAAACACTCAAGGAGCTTGCTGCTCCTAACATGGAAAATCAACCATTGTGCATAAACATTGACAATAATATAAACTTGAGCTCAAATCTGGTTTTATACATTTGTTACCAACATTCAATGGTCTTGCAGGAGAAGATCCTCATAATCATCTCAAGGGTTCCATATGGTTTTGTTGGCATGAAACCGAATGGAGTTGATGAAGAACAAGTTAAGTTGAAAGCTTTCCCTTTCTCTTTAAAAGGGGCAGCAAAGGATGGCTTTTCTCTATTCTCCCAGGATCTATTGGAAATTGGAATGCCATGAAGAAGATTTTCCTTGAGAAGTATTTCCCAGCATCTCGAGTTGCCAACATAAGGAAAGAATATGTGGGATTCGGCAATCTCATGGAGAGACACTTCCGAGTATTGGGAAAGATTTGAGCAATTGTGTATTCAATGCCCTCATCATCAAATACCCGAATCAGCTACTCATTCAATATTTCTATGAAGGATTGAGCCTACTGACCGTAGTATCATTGATGCTGCAAGTGGAGGCGCATTGGTAGATAAGACACCTGAGGCTGCACGCCAATTGATCTCAAAAATGGCAGCCAACTCAAAAACAATTTGGCA
>JAQIZT010000213.1:22500-32500 GCA_029228515.1 Populus alba x Populus x berolinensis | reverse complement strand
CGGGTCGTTCTGCTAGGCAGGTTTCGACAATGATCCTTCCGCAGGTTCACCTACGGAAACCTTGTTACGACTTCTCCTTCCTCTAAATGATAAGGTTCAGTGGACTTCTCGCGACGTCGCCGGCGGCGAACCGCCCACGTCGCCGCGATCCGAACACTTCACCGGACCATTCAATCGGTAGGAGCGACGGGCGGTGTGTACAAAGGGCAGGGACGTAGTCAACGCGAGCTGATGACTCGCGCTTACTAGGAATTCCTCGTTGAAGACCAACAATTGCAATGATCTATCCCCATCACGATGAAATTTCAAAGATTACCCGGGCCTGTCGGCCAAGGCTATAGACTCGTTGAATACATCAGTGTAGCGCGCGTATGCGGCCCCGGGAATCTAAGGGAGATCACAGACCTGTTATTGCCTCAACACTTCCTTGAGCCCTGGAAAGGCATAGTTCGTTCGACGAAGCTGGCCGGCGGGAGGGTCACTCGCATAGCTAGTTAGCAGGCTGAGGTCGGTTCGTTAACGGAATTTAAACCAGACAAATCGCTCCACCAAAATAAGAACGGAAAGCACCACCACCCATAGAATCAAGAAAAACGAGCTCTCAGTTCTGTCAATCCTTTTACTATGTCTGGGCCTGGTAAGGCTTTCCCCGTGTTTGAGTTCAAATTAAGCCGCAGGGCTCCACTCCTGGTGGTAACAGCCCTTCCGTCAATTCCTTTAAGTTTCAGCTTGCGACCATACTCCCCACAGAACCCAAAAACTTTGATTTCTCATAAGGTGGCTGGGCGGAGTCCTAAGAAAAGCAATACATCCGTCCACATCCCCTGGTCGGCATTGTTTATGGTTGGACTAGGACGGTATCTGATCGTCTTCGAGCCCCTCAACTTTCGTTCTTGATTAATGAAAACATCACATTGGCAAATGGCTTTCGCAGTTGTTCGTCTATTCATAAATCCAAGGCAATTTCACCTCTGACTATGAAATACCGAATGCCCCGTACTGTCCTGTTAATCATTACTCCGATCCCGAAGGCCAACACAATAGGATCGAAATCCTATTGAATGTTATCCCATGCTAATGTATCCAGAGCGTAGGGTTGCTTTGAGCACTCTAATTTCTTCAAAAGTAAACAGCACCGGAGGCACGACCCGGCCCAGTTTTAAGGCCAGGAGCGCATCGGCCGGTTAGGTAGGGACGCGTACGAGGCGGAACGGTGCACACCTGAGGCGGGGGGACCGGGGCGGACCCAACCCAAAGTCCCAACATACTCGAGTTTTTTAAACTGCTCACAACTTAAATTTACGGCTATTGGAGCTCGGAATTATCGGTTTGGGCAACACGACTGCTGGCACACGACTCATGCCCTCCAATGGATCCTCGTTAAGGGATTTAGATTTGTAATCATTCCCAAATTTAACCTGACTCGGAAGTGCCCGGTAATGTTATTTTATTTGTCACTACCTCCCCGTGGTCTGGATTTTTTTTTTTTTTCTGTTATTTTTTTTTTTTATTTTTTGTTTTGTGGTTTTTAATTTGCGCGCCAGCTGCCTTCCTGGGATTAGTGGTAGCCGTTTCTCAGGCTCCCTCTCCGGACATCGAACCTTAATTCTCCGTCACCCGTCACCACCATGGTAAGGCTCTATCTACCATCGAAAGTTGATAGGGTCACGCTCTCTCTCGCTGCTATGATGCGTCGCCCAGCCACGATGGCCGTCGCCGATTCCGGTCGAGTTATCATAGAATCATCAGTGAGCAACGTGGCAGAGCCCGCGTCGACCTTTATTAATCTAATAAATGCGTCCCTTCCCGAAGGTCAGGGGTTTGTTGCACGTCTAATTTAGCTCTAGAATTTACTACGGTTATCGTGTAGCAAAATACTCATCCAAAACAAACTATAAACTGATTTAAATGGGAGCCATTCGCAAGTTTCACAGTCAGAATTAGTTATACTTACACATGCATGGCTTAATCTTTGAGGACAAGGCATAATGACTACTGGCAGGATTCAAACAGGTAGCATTCCTTGGCGGGACACCACGACCAGCACGATCCCCGACGCCGATGTGAGGACGAGGGGCCGAGTGGGGCGAACGAGGTAAAAAGTCGTTCTTATCGGAGTGCACGAGCGGCTCGAACGGGACCGGTCGCAGGGGCGGAGGCCCCCGCGCCGGCATTCGCGTTGCCACCGCAATCCGGAAACAGCACGAGGGCGGGTGGGACCGCGCGTGGGGCCAGTTCGGCGTGGATTCCGCTCGAAATGGCAAAAAAACAACACGGGGCGCCGCTGCTTGGTTCGCCCCGCCCGGGGCCCCCGGGGAGGCGCGCGGCGGAGAGGGAAGCTTCCACAACTTCCAAAATTCCACCGAAGTGGGTAAGCGCAGCACAGGAACCCCGCCTCGCCGCAAGGCACCCAATGCCTGGGGCTGAGAGTGATGGGTGGCAAGCTAGGGCCGGAACAGTTCGGTGCACAAGCACGGAGTGGCCTGCCGAACACGGACAGGCCCAATTACCGCTCATGCGACTCTGCGTACACGCGACAACCAATCCCGACGATGCGAACCACGGCCACGAGGGCAAATGGAAACACCCGAGAGATGATCGTGCCCGTACCGCTGGACGCTAGAAAGGGATCTCGGATGGGACAAAGCCAACACGCCGGCTGGGGGGACGTCGAAGTGAATTCTCGGAAGGGACAAGCAACCCAAGCCGCGGGGGAGGCGGGGGATCTCGAAGGGGGAACACGCAACAAGCCGCGGGGGACGCGGCGGATCTCGAAGGGGGAGACAGGACGCTGGGGGGGAAAGCAACAGGGGACAATCATTCGGGGGGCCCTTTTGCTCTATGCTCGGAAGACGGAGGGCCAAAGGGCCTCGGGTGCAGCGGGGCTCATCGCGGCAGGAGCCTTGGGGGGGGGATGGCGAGTAAGAGAGCCAGCACCTTGGCACTCGAGCGGCAGCAAATGAATAGCCCGGCGGCCCACGCACACGGCGGTACAGCGCTCCTCGCAATCCCCAAGCTCAGCGGGTACCGCACCAGAACACGTCGGGCCAGGGGCTCCAGCTTGCGGGTGGCACAGGCAGAGGCCACCGCTGCCGTGACGTCGCGCAAAGCCGTTGGGCGCGTTGGGGCTTGCCAGCACCTTGGGCACGAGGGGGCATTCCTGTTAAGGCCCCACACCGGAGGGACCGCGGATTAAGCAGCCCAAGCGCGGGCCCCCACAAACGGCTCAAGGTGGAGCGGGGGTCACGGCAGCGGTTGCCGGAATCAGGACGTTCAGGCGTTACGTAAGGGCGCCCAAGCCGTTGGGCTGTTTGGGCTGACCAGCACCTTGGCACGAGGGGAATCCTGTTAAGCCGGCACAACCCACGCACCCGAGACCGCGGAATAAAGCAGCCCCAACGCGCCCAACGGCTTGGAGCGGGTGAACGGGCAGGGATTCCGGCCACCGCCACCGGGGGACGTGCGCGGCAAGCTGAGAGGGCGCGCGTCAGCTGCCAGCACCTTGGAACGAGCGCGGCTTGTTAAGAGCCCCACGCCCCACGCCGCGGATAAGCGCCCCAAACGCGGCCATCGGCTTGGAGGCGGGGTTTCCGGGGACGCCGTCCGGCCGGAAATTCGTGACGTCGCGCCAAGCCGTTGGGCGCGTTGGGGCTGGCCTATTGTGGTGGCACGAGCGCTTGCAAATCAGGATGGTGCGTGCGCGCCCGCAGCCGCGGATAAAAGGGGCAGCCCCAACGGGGCAACGGCTTCTTGGAGCGCGGCACAGGGACGGTTGGGCCGGAATCGTGACGTCGCGCCAAGCGTTGGGCGCGTTGGGGCTGCCTATTGGTTGGCACGAGCGCTGGCAAATCAGAGTGCGTGCGCGCACGCAGCCGCGGATAAGCAGCCCCAACGCGCCCAACGGGTTGGAGCGGGTCACAGGGACGGTGGCCGGAATCGTGACGTCGCGCCAAGCCGTTGGGCGCGTTGGGGCAGCCTATTGGTTGGCAGAGCGCTGGCAAATCCGAGTGCGTGCGCGCCCGCAGCCGCGGATAAGCAGGCAACGCGCCAAGGGATTGGAGCGGGTCAGGGACGGTGGCCGGAATCGTGACGTCGCGCCAAGGTTGGGCGCGTTGGGGATGCCTATTGGTGGGCACGAGCGCTGGCAAATCAGAGTGCTTGCGCGCCCGCAGGGCGGATAAGCAGCCCCAACGCGCCCAACGGCTTGGAGCGGGTCACAGGGACGGTGGCCGGAATCGAGACGTCGCGCCAAAGCCGTTGGGCGCGTTGGGGCTGCCTATTGGTTGGCACGAGCGCTGGCAAATCAGAGTGCGTGCGCGCCCGCAGCCGCGGATAAGCAGTCCCAACGCGCCCAACGGCTTGGAGCGGGTCACAGGGACGGTGGCCGGAATCGGGTCGTCGCCGGCGGAAAACGGGTCATCGATGGCGGCGTTACTTCGGGCCATGAGGCCCCCCACGTTAGTCCGAGCATAGCAGCAGCCCACAAATCCCCGCGGCAGGCCTATGGGCGCCAGCCAGCGCGCCCCATGGCCAGGGGGGGCACCCCCCTAAAGAGCTATAAGTGTTATTGCAGCTCTGGCAGGGGTAGACACTACTAGGTCCCAGCTGTCACCCCCCTCTAAAAAATTCATTTCTTGGTATTTTGAGCTGAAATTTTGCACATATGTTGGAAAAAATCCAATCCAACTTTATAAATTTTCCCAGATTTTTTCGAGGTGGGACGTATTTTTTTTTATTTTCCAACCATTAAAAATTCAAGGAAATACGCAAAAATAGGAACGGCCGGAATGACCCAAATTCGGCTGGCAGCCTCACAAAAATATGGCTGATTTTACTGGATTGGTTTCATGTGGAAAGCACGACGTTTTCTTGGCGGGATGCGAGAAAACCGGCAGGAGCATGCGCGGCCAGCGACGTCGGGCTGGGCCCAGCAGCGCCTAGCCTCTCCCGCGCGGGGGGCAGCGCAACACTCGAGCGCAGGGGGCCCGGGCCGAAAGGCAGGGCCCCCCCGCACGGGGCAAGACAGCAAGCAGAGGGGGTTGTCGCGCTGGATTTTTCCACTGTTGCTTCGCCTCCGGGGCTGCCCTGGGCCGAACGGCAGGCCCCACCGCACGCGCCCCCGCTGGCACGAAGAAATGGCGCGGGGGGGGGGGTGTGCCGTGCGATTTTTTCCCAAGCTGGCATCGTGCGCTGCGCACACGCGGCAACGCTCGCGCACTGCGAACACACACGCGCTGGAGACAGAACGCAGCGGGGGCTTGTCGCTGCAGCCGATTTTTTCATGATGGCATCGTTGCGTTGCGGGCCCGAAAGGCCCAGCCGGGGGGCACGGGACGCAAGCAGGCGGGGGGCTGCTGTCGCGCTGCCATTTTATCCCAACTGCTGGATCGTGCGTGCCGGGGCCGAAGGCATCCCGGGCGGGCTGCAACGAAGCATGCCAGCGGGGGCTGTCCGCGCTGTCGATTTTTTTTTCCCTGCTGGCATCGTTGCCGCTGCCCCGGGCCGAGGCAGCCCCCGCGGGACGACAGCAGCCGGGGGGCTGTCGCGCTGCCGATTTTTCCCACTGCTGGATCGTGCCGCTGCCCGGGCCGAAGGCAGCCCCCCGCGGGCCCGTACAGCAAGCCGCGGGGGCTGTCCGGCTGCCGATTTTTCCCACTGTGGCATTCGCTGCCTGCCCGGGCCGAGGCAGCCCCCCGCGGGCACGACAGAAGCAGAGGGGGCTGTGCGCTGCCGATTTTTCCCACTGATGCATCGGCTGCCGCTGCCCCGGGCCCGAAGGCAAGCCCCCCCCGCGGGCACGACAGCAAAGCGCGGGGCTGTCCGCGCTGCCGATTTTTTCCCACTGTGGCATCGCTTGCCGCTGGCCCGGGCCCGAAGCAGCCCCCCCCGCGGGCACGACAGCAAGCCAGCGGGGTGTCCGCGTGCCGATTTTCCCACTGCTGGATCGCTGCCGCTGCCCCGGGGCCGAAGCAGCCCCCCGCGGCAGACAGCAAGCCAGCGGGGGCTGTCCGCGCTGAGATTTTTCCACTGCTGGCATCGCTGCGCTGCCCGGGCCCGAAGGACCCCCCGCGGGCACGACAGACAATGCAGCGGGGCTGTCCGCGGCTGCCGATTTTTTTTCACTGTTGGCATCGCTGCCGCTGGCGGGCCCGAGGCAGCCCCCCCGCGGGGCACGACCTGAAGCCAGCGGGGGGCCTGTCCGCGCTGCCGATTTTTCCACATCTGACTGGCATCGCCACTCGCGCGCTGCGGGGGCCGAAGGCAGCCCCCCCGCGGGCACGGGGACCAGCAAGCCAGCGGGGGGCTTGGTCCGCGCTGCCGATTTTTCCACTTGCTGGCATCGCTGCCGCTTGGCCCGGGCCCGAAGGCAGGCCCCCCGCGGGGCACGACCAGGCCAAGCCAGGGGGGAGCTGTCCGCGGCTGCGATTTTTTCCAATGCTGGCATCGCTGCGCTCCCGGGCCCGAGGCAGCCCCCCCGCGGGCACGACAGCGCGCTCGACAGCCAACGCGCGGGGGCTGTCCGCCGCCTGCCGATTTATTTTCCCACTGTGCTGGAATCGCTGCGCGCTGCCCGGGCCGAAGGGCAAGGTGCCCGCACCCGCTGGAGCCACGGGACCCATGCAAGCCAGCGGGAGGCTGTCCGCGCTGCCGATTCTTCTCCAAACTCTCGCTGGCATCGCTGCCGATTGTCCCCGGGGGCCCGAAGGGAGCCCCCCCGCGGGCAAGACAGCCAAGCCAGCGGGGGGCAGTCGCGCTTCCGCACACGATTTTTTTTACCCACTGCTGGCATCGCTTGCGCTGCCCCCGGGGCCCGAAGGCAGCCCCCCGCGGGCACGGGACAGGAAGCCAGGGGCGGGGGCTGTCCGCGCTGCCGATTTTTTACCCACTGCTGGGCATCGGGCTGCCGCTTGCCGGGGCCCGTGGACGGCCGGCCCGCGGGGCAGCAAGCAGCAGCGGGGGATGTCCGCGGCTTTGCGGATTTTTCCCACTGCTGGGCGGCCAATCGCTGCCGCTGCCCGGGGGCGAAGGCAGCCCCCCGCGGGCACGACAGCAAGCCAGCGGGGGCTGTCCGCGCTGCCGATTTTTCCCACTGCTGGCATCGCTGCCGCTGCCCCGGGCCCGAAGGCAGCCCCCCCGCGGGCACGACAGCAAGCCAGCGGGGGCTGTCCGCGCTGCCGATTTTTCCCACTGCTGGCATCGCTGCCGCTGCCCCGGGCCGAAGGCAGCCCCCCCGCGGGCACGACAGCAAGCCAGCGGGGGCTGTCCGCGCTGCCGATTTTTCCCACTGCTGGCATCGCTGCCGCTGCCCCGGGCCCGAAGGCAGCCCCCCCGCGGGCACGACAGCAAGCCAGCGGGGGCTGTCCGCGCTGCCGATTTTTCCCACTGCTGGCATCGCTGCCGCTGCCCCGGGCCCGATGGCAGCACCCCGCGGGCACGGACAGCAAGCCAGCGGGGGCTGTCCGCGCTGCCGATGTTTCCCACTGCTGGCATCGCTGCCGCTGCCCCGGGCCCGAAGGCAGCCCCCCCGCGGGCACGACAGCAAGCCAGAGGGGGGCTGTCCGCGCTGCCGATTTTTCCCACTGCTGGCATCGGCTGCCGCAGAGTTGTGCGTAGCCTCTCCCGCGCGGGGGGCAGGCAAGAGCGCAGGGGGGCAAGGCCCGAAGGCAGCCCCCCCGTGGTAAGATAGCCAGCCAGCAGGGGCTGTCACCTCGTCAGCCCCCGTTGCGCAGCGCGGGGCATGGTATCATTTGCCGGCGCGCGCGCGCGCACCATCGCCCTAAGAGCCAAAGGGCCCCAAGGGCCCCAGGCCCTCAGGCCCCAGCGCCCCAGCGCCAAGCGCAGACGCGGGCTGGGGGCTGCGGAGCGGGCGCGCGCGTGTGGATTTTTATAGGGCGGTGGTCGGAATCGGGTCGTCGCCGGCCGGAAAACGGGTCATCGATGGCGGCGTGACTTCGTTCAGGCGTTGAGGCCCCCCACGTGTGTAGCAGCAGCTCGCAAATCCCCCTCGGAAGGCCTATGGGCGCCAGCCAGCGCGCCCCATGGCCAGTCCGGGGGGCACCCCCCTAAAGATTAATAAGTGTTATTGCAGCTCTGGCCAGGGGGCAGACTCTACTAGGTACCAGCTGTCACACCCCCCTCTAAAAAATTCATTTCTTGGTTTTTTGAGCTGAAATTTTGCACATAGGTTGGCAAAAATCCAATCCACCTTTATTAAATTTTCCCAGATTTTTTCGCGGTCGGGAAGTATTTTTTTTTATTTTCCTACCATTAAAAATCAAGGAAATACGCAAAAATAGGGAACCGGCCCGGAATGAACCCCAAATACGGCTGGCAGCCTCACAAAAATTTGGCTGTTTTTACTGGATTGATTTCACGTTGGAAGCATGACGTTTTCTTGGCGGGATGCGGGGGAAATCCGGCAGCGCGCATGCCGCGGCCACCGAGGGGGGGGGGGGAGCCCCGAGGAAAACTCTTGCTTTCACGGTCTTGGCCTACCTCACCACCATGGCCGGCCTCTAATCCCCCCCCATCAGCAGTTGGTGGCCGGATAGGGCAGTGATTTGCAACGACGCCGCGGGTTAATCGCACCCGGCCGACGCGGGGAGGAAGAGAATCTCTTCTTCCAAGATTGCGAACAACACATAGGGAGTTATGTTGATAGGGAAGAGAATTGAAAGACTCGTTGCGGGCAGCCAGCTGATAGTGCCTCCAGCTCGCACAAATCCGCGCTGCCGATTTTTCGGACGTTGCCGATTTGTCTGAACAGCCCCTCGTTCGTCCGCGCTGCCGATTCCAAACACTGCCTGCTGTGTCTGAACAGCCCCTTGTTTCGTCCAGCGCGTCCCCTTGACGCATTTTCCTGCCTGGCCTCGACAGCCCAGCGTCCAGCCCGTGTTCGTCAACAAATCTGCGCTGCCGATTTTCCCGAACGGGCCTCCAGCTGCGGGATCTCCAGCTGTGCCGATTTTGCACACTTTTGTTGGCATCGGCTTGCCGCTGCCTAGGCCTCCTGTCTTTTTCGTCCTCGCCTAGGACTATAAACAAGTCCAGGACTCATTGGCCAGCACCGGCTGCCGATTTTTCTTCGCCTTCTCCAATTTCGTCGGCGCTGCCGATTCCAACACTGACCGCTGTGTCTGAACAGCCCCTGCTTCGTCAGTCGCATTCACTTGACGATTTTTCCTGACTGGCCTGGACTGCCCAGAGTCCAGCCCATGTTCGTCAAATAATCTGCGCTGCCGATTTTTCCCACTGTTGGCATAGCTGCCACTGCCCCAGTGTTGGTGTCTAGGCCCCCAGTCGTTTCCGTCAAGCCTGGGACGATAAATCGTCCGGACTCATCGCCAGCAACCGGCTGACGATTCTGCCGACTCTCTCCGTAATTTTCGTCGGCGCTGCCGATTCCAACACTGCCTGCTGTGTCTTGAACAGCCCCTGTTTCGTCAAGCGCGTTCCCTTGTCGAATTTTCCTGCCTGGCCTAGACAGCCCAGCGTCCAGCCCGTGTTCGTCAACAAATCTGCGCTGCCGATGTTCCCCGACGGGCCTCCAGCTGCGGATCTCCGCGCTGCCGATTTTTCCCACTTTTGGCATCGCTGCCCCTGCCTAGGCCCCCAGTCTTTTTCGTCACGCCTCGGACTATAAACAGTCCGGACTCATCGCAGGCACCGGCTGCCTATTCTGCCGATTTCGTTGGCGCTGCCATTTCCAGCACTGCCTGCTGTGTCTGAACAGCCCCTTGCTTAGTCAGCGCATTCCCCTTGACGATGTTTCCTGCCTGGCCTGGACAGCCCTAGCGTCCAGCCCATGTTCGTCAAAAAGTCTGCGCTGCCGATTTTTTCCCACTGTTGGCATTGCTGCCACTGCCACAGTGTGTGTCTAGGGCCCCCAGTCGTTTCCGTCAAGCCTGGGACTATAAATCGTCCCGGACTCATCGCCTGCCACCGGCTGCCGATTCTGCGGAACTTCTCCGATTTTCGTCGGCGCTGCCGATTCCCAACA
>JAQIZT010000213.1:12500-15000 GCA_029228515.1 Populus alba x Populus x berolinensis | reverse complement strand
ATAAGCAGCCCCAACGCGCCCAACGGCTTGGAGCGGGTCACGGCAGCGGTGGCCGGAATCAGGACGTCGCCGTTACGTAGCGCCAAGCCGTTGGGCGCGTTGGGGCTGCCAGCACCTTGGCACGAGGGGAATCCTGTTAAGGCCCCACGCCCGAGACCGCGGATAAGCAGCCCCAACGCGCCCAACGGCTTGGAGCGGGTGACGGGCAGGGATTCCGGCCACCGCCACCGGGACGTCGCGGCAAGCTGAGAGGCGCGCGTCAGCTGCCAGCACCTTGGAACGAGCGCGGCTTGTTAAGGCCCCACGCCCACGCCGCGGATAAGCAGCCCCAACGCGCCCAACGGCTTGGAGCGGGTCCCGGGGACGGTGGCCGGAATCGTGACGTCGCGCCAAGCCGTTGGGCGCGTTGGGGCTGCCTATTGGTTGGCACGAGCGCTGGCAAATCAGAGTGCGTGCGCGCCCGCAGCCGCGGATAAGCAGCCCCAACGCGCCCAACGGCTTGGAGCGGGTCACAGGGACGGTGGCCGGAATCGTGACGTCGCGCCAAGCCGTTGGGCGCGTTGGGGCTGCCTATTGGTTGGCACGAGCGCTGGCAAATCAGAGTGCGTGCGCGCCCGCAGCCGCGGATAAGCAGCCCCAACGCGCCCAACGGCTTGGAGCGGGTCACAGGGACGGTGGCCGGAATCGTGACGTCGCGCCAAGCCGTTGGGCGCGTTGGGGCTGCCTATTGGTTGGCACGAGCGCTGGCAAATCAGAGTGCGTGCGCGCCCGCAGCCGCGGATAAGCAGCCCCAACGCGCCCAACGGCTTGGAGCGGGTCACAGGGACGGTGGCCGGAATCGTGACGTCGCGCCAAGCCGTTGGGCGCGTTGGGGCTGCCTATTGGTTGGCACGAGCGCTGGCAAATCAGAGTGCGTGCGCGCCCGCAGCCGCGGATAAGCAGCCCCAACGCGCCCAACGGCTTGGAGCGGGTCACAGGGACGGTGGCCGGAATCGTGACGTCGCGCCAAGCCGTTGGGCGCGTTGGGGCTGCCTATTGGTTGGCACGAGCGCTGGCAAATCAGAGTGCGTGCGCGCCCGCAGCCGCGGATAAGCAGCCCCAACGCGCCCAACGGCTTGGAGCGGGTCACAGGGACGGTGGCCGGAATCGGGTCGTCGCCGGCCGGAAAACGGGTCATCGATGGCGGCGTTACTTCGGGCCATGAGGCCCCCACGTTAGTCCGAGCATAGCAGCAGCCCACAAATCCCCCGCGGCAGGCCTATGGGCGCCAGCCAGCGCGCCCCATGGCCAGCCAGGGGGCACCCCCCTAAAGAGCTATAAGTGTTATTGCAGCTCTGGCAGGGGTAGACACTACTAGGTCCCAGCTGTCACCCCCCCTCTAAAAAATTCATTTCTTGGTATTTTGAGCTGAAATTTTGCACATATGTTGGAAAAAATCCAATCCAACTTTATAAATTTTCCCAGATTTTTTCGAGGTCGGGAAGTATTTTTTTTTATTTTCCTACCATTAAAAATCAAGGAAATACGCAAAAATAGGAACCGGCCCGGAATGACCCCAAATTCGGCTGGCAGCCTCACAAAAATATGGCTGATTTTACTGGATTGGTTTCATGTGGAAAGCACGACGTTTTCTTGGCGGGATGCGAGAAAACCGGCAGCGCGCATGCGCGGCCAGCGACGTCGGGCTGGCCCCAGCAGCGCCTAGCCTCTCCCGCGCGGGGGGCAGGCAAGAGCGCAGGGGCCCCGGGCCCGAAGGCAGCCCCCCCGCGGGCAAGACAGCAAGCCAGCGGGGGCTGTCCGCGCTGCCGATTTTTCCCACTGCTGGCATCGCTGCCGCTGCCCCGGGCCCGAAGGCAGCCCCCCCGCGGGCACGACAGCAAGCCAGCGGGGGCTGTCCGCGCTGCCGATTTTTCCCACTGCTGGCATCGCTGCCGCTGCCCCGGGCCCGAAGGCAGCCCCCCCGCGGGCACGACAGCAAGCCAGCGGGGGCTGTCCGCGCTGCCGATTTTTCCCACTGCTGGCATCGCTGCCGCTGCCCCGGGCCCGAAGGCAGCCCCCCCGCGGGCACGACAGCAAGCCAGCGGGGGCTGTCCGCGCTGCCGATTTTTCCCACTGCTGGCATCGCTGCCGCTGCCCCGGGCCCGAAGGCAGCCCCCCCGCGGGCACGACAGCAAGCCAGCGGGGGCTGTCCGCGCTGCCGATTTTTCCCACTGCTGGCATCGCTGCCGCTGCCCCGGGCCCGAAGGCAGCCCCCCGCGGGCACGACAGCAAGCCAGCGGGGGCTGTCCGCGCTGCCGATTTTTCCCACTGCTGGCATCGCTGCCGCTGCCCCGGGCCCGAAGGCAGCCCCCCCGCGGGCACGACAGCAAGCCAGCGGGGGCTGTCCGCGCTGCCGATTTTTCCCACTGCTGGCATCGCTGCCGCTGCCCCGGGCCCGAAGGCAGCCCCCCCGCGGGCACGACAGCAAGCCAGCGGGGGCTGTCCGCGCTGCCGATTTTTC
>JAQIZT010000213.1:0-2500 GCA_029228515.1 Populus alba x Populus x berolinensis | reverse complement strand
TGCCAGCACCTTGGCACGAGGGGAATCCTGTTAAGGCCCCACGCCCGAGACCGCGGATAAGCAGCCCCAACGCGCCCAACGGCTTGGAGCGGGTGACGGGCAGGGATTCCGGCCACCGCCACCGGGACGTCGCGGCAAGCTGAGAGGCGCGCGTCAGCTGCCAGCACCTTGGAACGAGCGCGGCTTGTTAAGGCCCCACGCCCACGCCGCGGATAAGCAGCCCCAACGCGCCCAACGGCTTGGAGCGGGTCCCGGGGACGGTGGCCGGAATCGTGACGTCGCGCCAAGCCGTTGGGCGCGTTGGGGCTGCCTATTGGTTGGCACGAGCGCTGGCAAATCAGAGTGCGTGCGCGCCCGCAGCCGCGGATAAGCAGCCCCAACGCGCCCAACGGCTTGGAGCGGGTCACAGGGACGGTGGCCGGAATCGGGTCGTCGCCGGCCGGAAAACGGGTCATCGATGGCGGCGTTACTTCGGGCCATGAGGCCCCCCACGTTAGTCCGAGCATAGCAGCAGCCCACAAATCCCCCGCGGCAGGCCTATGGGCGCCAGCCAGCGCGCCCCATGGCCAGCCAGGGGGCACCCCCCTAAAGAGCTATAAGTGTTATTGCAGCTCTGGCAGGGGTAGACACTACTAGGTCCCAGCTGTCACCCCCCCTCTAAAAAATTCATTTCTTGGTATTTTGAGCTGAAATTTTGCACATATGTTGGAAAAAATCCAATCCAACTTTATAAATTTTCCCAGATTTTTTCGAGGTCGGGAAGTATTTTTTTTTATTTTCCACCATTAAAAATCAAGGAAATACGCAAAAATAGGAACCGGCCCGGAATGACCCCAAATTCGGCTGGCAGCCTCACAAAAATATGGCTGATTTTACTGGATTGGTTTCATGTGGAAAGCACGACGTTTTCTTGGCGGGATGCGAGAAAACCGGCAGCGCGCATGCGCGGCCAGCGACGTCGGGCTGGCCCCAGCAGCGCCTAGCCTCTCCCGCGCGGGGGCAGGCAAGAGCGCAGGGGCCCCGGGCCCGAAGGCAGCCCCCCCGCGGGCAAGACAGCAAGCCAGCGGGGGCTGTCCGCGCTGCCGATTTTTCCCACTGCTGGCATCGCTGCCGCTGCCCCGGGCCCGAAGGCAGCCCCCCCGCGGGCACGACAGCAAGCCAGCGGGGGCTGTCCGCGCTGCCGATTTTTCCCACTGCTGGCATCGCTGCCGCTGCCCCGGGCCCGAAGGCAGCCCCCCCGCGGGCACGACAGCAAGCCAGCGGGGGCTGTCCGCGCTGCCGATTTTTCCCACTGCTGGCATCGCTGCCGCTGCCCCGGGCCCGAAGGCAGCCCCCCCGCGGGCACGACAGCAAGCCAGCGGGGGCTGTCCGCGCTGCCGATTTTTCCCACTGCTGGCATCGCTGCCGCTGCCCCGGGCCCGAAGGCAGCCCCCCCGCGGGCACGACAGCAAGCCAGCGGGGGCTGTCCGCGCTGCCGATTTTTCCCACTGCTGGCATCGCTGCCGCTGCCCCGGGCCCGAAGGCAGCCCCCCCGCGGGCACGACAGCAAGCCAGCGGGGGCTGTCCGCGCTGCCGATTTTTCCCACTGCTGGCATCGCTGCCGCTGCCCCGGGCCCGAAGGCAGCCCCCCCGCGGGCACGACAGCAAGCCAGCGGGGGCTGTCCGCGCTGCCGATTTTTCCCACTGCTGGCATCGCTGCCGCTGCCCCGGGCCCGAAGGCAGCCCCCCCGCGGGCACGACAGCAAGCCAGCGGGGGCTGTCCGCGCTGCCGATTTTTCCCACTGCTGGCATCGCTGCCGCTGCCCCGGGCCCGAAGGCAGCCCCCCCGCGGGCACGACAGCAAGCCAGAGGGGGCTGTCCGCGCTGCCGATTTTTCCCACTGCTGGCATCGCTGCCGCAGAGTGTGCGTAGCCTCTCCCGCGCGGGGGGCAGGCAAGAGCGCAGGGGGGCAAGGCCCGAAGGCAGCCCCCCCGCGGGTAAGATAGCCAGCCAGCAGGGGCTGTCCCCGCGTCAGCCCCCGTTGCGCAGCGCGGCATGGAAATCATTGCCGCGCGCGCGCGCGCGCCCAATCGCCCAAGAGCCCAAGGGCCCCCAAGGGCCCCAGGCCCTCAGGCCCCAGCGCCCCAGCGCCAAGCGCAGACGCGGGCGCGGGCGCGGGCGGGCGCGCGCGTGTGATTTTTATAGGGCGGTGGTCGGAATCGGGTCGTCGCCGGCCGGAAAACGGGTCATCGATGGCGGCGTTACTTCGGGCCGTGAGGCCCCCCACGTGTGTAGCAGCAGCTCGCAAATCCCCCGCGGCAGGCCTATGGGCGCCAGCCAGCGCGCCCCATGGCCAGTCGGGGGGCACCCCCCTAAAGAGCTATAAGTGTTATTGCAGCTCTGGCAGGGGCAGACACTACTAGGTCCCAGCTGTCACCCCCCCTCTAAAAAATTCATTTCTTGGTATTTTGAGCTGAAATTTTGCACATAGGTTGGCAAAAATCCAATCCACCTTTATAAA
>JAQIZT010000212.1:0-34853 GCA_029228515.1 Populus alba x Populus x berolinensis | reverse complement strand
ATCATCGTCTCCACCACCCTGCAAGAGCTCGACGCCGCCGCCGGCCACGGGATCACCGGCGGAGGCACCCGGCTGCCGATCAGCGACGTCATCCGCCTGGCCCGCCACGCCCACCACTACCTGGCCATCTTCGACAAGGGCAAAGCTGTTTCCCTGCATCACACCAAACGACTCGCCTCACCCGGACAACGAATCGTGTTGTACGCCAAAGACCGTGGCTGCACCGCACCGGGCTGCACCGTGCCCGGCTACTACTGCGAAGTCCACCACATCACCGACTACGCCACCTGCCACAGCACCGGTATCGACAACCTCACCCTGGCCTGCGGCCCGCACCACCGCCTGCTCCAACCCCACGGCTGGACCACCCGACAACACCCCAACGGCGACACCCAATGGATCCCACCACCGCATCTCGACCACGGCCAACCCCGCACCAACACCTACCACCACCCCAAACGAATGCTCTACGACCTCGACGAGTAGCGACGCATAACCGCGACGGAAGTCTATGTGCGCCAGGCATTTCGGGCGACGCAGTAATGATTGCCGCCGAGAGTGCTTTGGATATCAGTCGGGTGTCACCCACGCCGACTAAGCGATCCGGCCTTCGCGCGCCGTCTCAGCAACCACGCCGAATCCCGATCGGGTTAGGCTGAGCCATGCCTGCAGACGATCCGGTGACTGTGCTCAGCGAAGAAGACAGCTGGGACTTGCTATCGAGCGCGGCATTAGGCCGTTTTGTCGTCGTCACGAACGGCCGCGCCGAGATCTTTCCGATCAACTACATCACCCAGCGCCGGACGCTGGTCTTCCGAACTGCTACGGGTACCAAGCTCTACCAGGCCGTCATGAGCGACCAGATAGCTTTCGAGGCCGACGGCTACACCGACGTCGAGGGGTGGAGTGTGATCATCCAGGGCAGGGCACACCTGCTGACGGCCGCCGACGAGATCCTCGACGCCGAGGAAGCGCCGTTGCTGGCGTGGCCGGCAACGGTGAAGCCCCACTTCGTCCGGGTGGTGCCGATGGAGATCTCCGGGCGCCGGTTCAAGTTCGGCACCGCGCCGGTTCGGTAGTAGCCGTCAGGACCTCGGAAGCCATCGCCGTCGCGACATCGCGCGGGTAGGTACGCCGGGCCACGACCAGCAACAGCCCCGCGGCGACGATCAGCATGACCAGCATGATCAGGAAGGTGTCGCCCAATGCGCCGGGGGTGCCCCCCAGCGCCGTGGACACCCCGCCGAAGGCCACCGGCGCCAACCCCGTCGATACCGACACCAGGGTGCTACGCACCGCCTCCGCGGTGCCCCACAGCCGTGAATGGACGATGTCCAGCCTCGCCGCATTCAGCGGCGGGTTCACCCCGCCCATCGCGGTCCCCGCGAAGAACGCGAATACCAGCGCCAACAGCAGGCTGTCCGCGAGCAGTGTCGGAAGGATGAACACCGCCGCGGCGAGAAAAGCCGCCCCGCCCACCACAATCCGTGCGCTGATGTGACCCCGATGGGTCAGCCGGTCGGCCAGGCGTCCGGTGGTGAGCACGCCGGTCAGCGCACCGACCCCGAGGACGGCGATCAGCATGGTCGCCACCGACTGACCGATCTCAAACCGGCCGCACAGCAGGGCGACACCGAACGTGCTCAACCCGGTGGAGAAGAAGTAGCCGAACGAGGATGCCGCGATCAGAACGACATTGGTGCGGATCGAGAGCACCCAGCGCAGTTCCCGCCAGACCGAGCGGCGCGGTCCATCCGTCATCCGGTCGCCGAGGCGGCTGCCACGCGACGGTTCGCGCAGCAGCGTCCCCACCGCGACGCTGAGGACGAGACCCACCACGGCCAGCCAGCCGAAGCCCAGCCGCCAGCTGACGGCACCGAGTTCGCCCGCGACCAGCAGCCCGATGGCCGTACACGTGCCCTCGCCCGCGAGGACGAGCCCGTAGACGCGACCGCGCTCAGCCGGTTTGAAGTAGTCACCGACCAGCGAGGCGACCACGGGCCCGGATACCGCGATCCCGGCGCCGAGGGCCACCCGGCACCCGAGCAGCCAGCCGTAGTTGGGGCTGGCCGCGCTCAGCGCCATCGCCGCCGAACACAGCAGCAGCGCCGTCCACAGCAGGCGCACCCGCACCGTGCGGTCGGCGAGCGGTCCGGCCACCAGGGTGGCCACGGCGCCGACGCCGGTCGACACGGTAACCAGCAGGCCAACCTGAATGTTGTTGATGTGCAATGACCGCGTGAGTGGGACAACCAGTGCCCCCACGGTGCCGGCGTCGGCGCTTTGCAGCCCAACTACCAAAGCCAGCAGCACGATTGGCTTCCATCGCGGGGCACGCTGGGGATCCGCAACTTTCGCGGCTGGATAATCCTGTACCGCGGAGGCGTACTCTGCGGCCCTAGGCACGAGCTCAAGATACCCTGCGCGACATCATCGTTCGCTGCGACGATGGGCGATTTGCGACCCGCGCTCAACTTTAAGATGGAGTTCGGTTGTTAGATGTCCCGGATTCGTCAGCCGGCCAGCGTCGCCCGGATGCAGACGGTGACGTAAGGCATCGCCAGCCCGGTCGAATTCGCCAGCGCCGGGTGAGTGGCCAGCAGCTGACGAACCTGGTCGAGGGTCTGCGTACGAACCTCGGTCGGCGAAGTGATGCAGTAGCTGCGCGAAGCCACCAGGTCGATCAATGCTTGCGGCGTAAGGTAATTCGTCCACTCCACCTGATGACGCTGCCGCTCGGCAAACGGCGCCGGCAACGTCACGTCGAAACGACGGCCGTCGCCATCGCTTCCGATGATCTCACCGAGTTCCCGCACCCAGCCGAGCCGCTCGTCGCGGGTGTTCCACACCAGGCCCAGCCGTCCGCCGGGACGCAATACGCGGGCCACTTCGGGAATCGCTCGTTCCGGGTCCACCCAGTGCCACGCCTGGGCGACCAGCACCGCATCAACGCTGTTGTCCTCCAACGGAATCTCTTCGGCGGTGCCCAGCACCGCACGAGTTTCCGGCAGCGAGGCGCTCAGCACTTCGAGCATGTCCGGAATCGGGTCCACCGCCACCACGTCGAGGCCACGTTCCACCAGCCTGGTGGTGAGCTTGCCGGTGCCCGCGCCCAGATCGAGCACCTGGCGCGCACCCCGCGGCAACAGCCAGTCAATCGCCTCGGGTGGATACGATGGGCGGCCACGCTCGTAGGCTGCGGCCGCTGAGCCGAAGGACAGCGAGCGGTCGTGCCTCGACCGGGTCACCGCCGACCCGCACCTTCGTTCGCGGCCAAATCCAGTGTCTCGCGGATCAATTCGCCCACCGCCTCGGTCTCCACCAGAAACCCGTCATGCCCGGAGATCGAGTCGACGACCTGTAGGCCGCTGCAGCCGGGCAGCAAGTCGGCCATCTCCTGCTGCAAGCGCAGCGGATACAGCCGGTCGGAGGTGATGCCGCCGACCACGGCCGGCACCGGACACCTGCGCAGCGCCTTGCTCACCCCGCCGCGGCCTCGGCCGACGTCGTGGCTGTTCAGCGACTCGGTCAGGATTACGTAGCTGCTGGCGTCGAAACGGGCCAGGATCTTGTCACCCTGGTGTTCCAGGTAGCTCTGCACCGCGTAGCGCCCGTCGCCAAACGGGGGGGCCGGGTCCTCGTCGCTCTGGCTGTCGTTGGCGAACCTGTTGTCGAGCTCGACCTCGCCGCGGTAGGTCAGATGCGCGAAGCGCCGGGCGATCGCCAGTCCGGCGTCCGGGGACAGGCCGGTGTCGTGATAATCGCCGCCTTGCCAATTCGGGTCTGCCTTGATGGCCGCGATCTGGGTGGTCTGGGTGCCGATCTGGTCGGCGGTGGCACGCGCCCCGACCGCCAGCAGCAATCCGGCCCGAACCCGCTCGGGGTGGCCGACCATCCATTCCAAAGCCCTTGCGCCGCCCATGGATCCGCCAACGACGGCGGCGACCTGGTTTATTCCCAGCGCGTCCAGCGCGGCGATGTCCGCCTCGACCTGGTCGCGCACGGTGATCAGCGGGAACCGGGAACCCCATGGCTTGCCGTCTCGGGCAAGCGAACTCGGCCCGGTGGAACCACGGCACCCGCCCAGCACATTGGTCGCGACCGCGCACCAGCGGTTGGTGTCGATCGGTGCGCCCGGCCCCGCGATTCCGTCCCACCAACCGGGGGTGGGGTGCCCCGGCCCGGCCGGGCCGGTGATATGGGAATCGCCGGTGAGAGCGTGCAGTACCACCACGACGTTGTCGCGCGTCGGTGACAGCTCGCCCCAGCGCTGCACGGCGATACAGACGTTGTCGATGACCGCGCCGCTTTCCGTGGTCAGCGAGCCGATGTCGACCAGGCCGACCTCGCCTTCGGCGGGCAACGTTTGCGTTGGGACGTCGGAGATCGTCATGTCAGAGTCCCTAGAAGGCCGCCACGGAATGCGGGTCAGAGCTCTTCGGGACGGCGGCGAACCCGAGCTCGAGGTCGGCCAGGATGTCGTCGATGTTCTCGATGCCGACGGCCAACCGCACCAGTCCCGGCGTGACGCCGGTGCTCAGCTGCTCGGCGGGGGACAGCTGGGCGTGGGTGGTCGACGCCGGGTGAATCACCAGCGACCGCACGTCGCCGATGTTGGCGACGTGGCTGTGCAGTTGCAGCGCGTTCACGAACGCCTTGCCGGCCTCGATCCCGCCGGCCAGCTCGAACGCCAGCACGGCACCGGTTCCCTTGGGCGCCAGCTTCTTTGCCCGCTCATGCCACGGCGAGCTGGGCAGCCCCGCGTAGTTGACCGACACCACGCCGTCGTGGCCCTCGAGGAACTCGGCGACCCGTTGCGCGTTGGCGACGTGGCGCTCGATGCGCAGGCTCAGCGTCTCCAGACCCTGGGCCACCAGGAAAGCGTTGAACGGCGACGCCGCGGACCCCAGGTCGCGCAGCAATTGCACGCGCGCCTTCAGCGCGAACGCCGGCGGTCCCAGCTCGGCGAATACCACGCCGTGGTAGCTCGGGTCGGGTGTGGTGAACCCGGGGAAGCGGCCCTGCGTCCAGTCGAAGGTGCCGCCGTCGACGATGACCCCGGCGATCGCGGAGCCGTGACCGCCCAGGTACTTGGTCGCGGAGTGCACCACGATGTCGGCGCCCTGCGTGAACGGCTGGATCAGGTACGGCGTGGCGATCGTGTTGTCGACGATCAGCGGTACACCGTTGGCGTGGGCCACCCCGGCGACACCGGGGGTGTCCAGGATGTTGATCTGCGGATTGGAGATCGTCTCGGCGAAGAAGGCCTTGGTGTTGGGTCGCACCGCCGCCTGCCACGAATCCAGGTCGTCGGGATCCTCGACGAAGGTGACCTCGATGCCGAGCTTGGGCAGCGAGTAATGGAAGAGGTTGTAGGTGCCGCCGTAGAGGCGAGGGCTGGACACAATGTGATCGCCGGCACATGCGAGGTTCAATATGGCGAATGTCTCAGCGGCCTGTCCGGAGGACAGGAACAGTGCGGCGACGCCGCCTTCGAGTGCGGCGATCCGCTGCTCGACGACATCGGTGGTCGGGTTGCCGATCCGGGTGTAGATGTTGCCCGGAACCTCGAGTCCGAACAGGGCGGCGGCGTGGCTGGTGTCGTTAAAGACGTACGAGGTGGTCTGGTAGATCGGCAGGGCACGGGCGTTGGTGGTCGGGTCGGGTTGCTGGCCGGCGTGAACCTGCTTGGTTTCGAACGACCAATGCGCGGTCGGATCGCTGTCGGTATCGGCGCTCATGAGCGGGGCTTTCTGCTGGAAGGGGACGTATCGAGGTGCTGGTAGCCGCCCGGGACGCCTGCATCGAAGACGCCGGCCGGGGGCCGGTGGTTCAGCACCGACACACGAACAGACGCGGATGAGGAGGGTGACTGCACATCACGTTCCCTGTCTACTCAGGGGCCCGTCATGGCGGACCCGCGCTTGCCGGATAGCCGGTGCTATGGCTACTCAACCTGGTCATCACCCGGGGCACCCCACCGCGGTTGGAGGGTTGCCGGCCAGCAAGCCGGGGCTTGATGCTGGCGCTCATGACCAATACGAAGACTATCTTACCGAGCCGACCGGATGCCAACGGCAGGTCGACACCTGCTCAAACGCCCTTGATAACGTGGCAAGGACAACGCTGAGCCCCCCAAAATCTGATCGGGAGAGGGACCGTCCGTGAGCGCCGATAAGCCGACCGTCATCTACACGCTGACCGACGAGGCGCCGTTGCTGGCGACCTACGCGTTCCTACCGATCGTGCGGGCCTTCGCCGAGCCGGCCGGCATCGAGATCAAGACGAGCGACATCTCGCTGGCCGCCCGGATCCTCGCCGAGTTCCCCGAGCACCTGACCGAAGAGCAGCGGGTGCCGGACAACCTGGCCGAACTGGGCCGGCTGACCAAGCTGGCCGACACCAACATCATCAAGCTGCCGAACATCAGCGCCTCGGTGCCTCAGCTGGTGGCCGCGATCAAGGAGCTGCAAGGCAAGGGCTACAAGATCCCGGACTTCCCGCAGAGCCCGAAGACCGATGAGGACTCCGAAATTCGCGAACGCTATTCGAAATGCCTTGGTAGCGCGGTCAACCCGGTGTTACGCCAAGGCAACTCGGACCGTCGCGCGCCGAACGCGGTCAAGGAGTACGCGCGCAAACACCCGCACAGCATGGGGGAGTGGTCTCAGGCGTCGCGTACGCATGTCGCGACGATGAAGCACGGCGACTTCTACCACGGCGAGAAATCGATGACGCTGGATCGCGGGCGCAGCGTGAAGATGGAGCTGGAGACCAAGGGCGGCAAGAAGATCGTGCTCAAGCCCACGGTGTCGCTGCGCGACGGCGACATCATCGACAGCATGTTCATGAGCAAGAAGGCGCTCTGCGAGTTCTACGAGGAGCAGATCGAGGACGCCTACGAGACCGGCGTGATGTTCTCGTTGCACGTCAAGGCCACGATGATGAAGGTCTCCCACCCGATCGTCTTCGGCCACGCGGTCAAGGTCTTCTACAAGGACGCCTTCGCCAAGCATCAGGCGCTGTTCGACGAGCTCGGCGTCAACGTCAACAACGGTTTGGTCGATCTGTACAACAAGATCGAGTCGCTGCCGGCGTCGCAGCACGACGAGATCATCCGTGACCTGCACGCCTGCCACGAGCACCGTCCCGAACTGGCCATGGTCGATTCGGCCAAGGGCATCAGCAACTTTCACTCGCCCAGCGACGTGATCGTGGATGCGTCGATGCCGGCGATGATCCGCGCCGGCGGCAAGATGTACGGCGCCGACGGACGGCCGAAGGACACCAAGGCCGTCAACCCCGAGTCGACGTTCGCCCGCATCTACCAAGAGATCATCAACTTCTGTAAGACCCACGGCGCCTTCGATCCGACGACGATGGGCACCGTCCCCAACGTCGGCCTGATGGCCCAGCAGGCCGAAGAGTATGGCTCGCATGACAAGACGTTCGAAATCCCCGAAGACGGCGTGGCCAACATCGTCGACCTCGACACCGGTGACATTCTGCTGAGCCAGAACGTGGAAGCCGGCGACATCTGGCGCATGCCCATCGTCCGGGACGAACCGATCCGCGACTGGGTCAAGCTGGCCGTCAACCGCGCGCGCAATTCGGGCATGCCGGTGGTGTTCTGGCTGGACCAGGAGCGTCCCCACGAGAACGAATTGCGCAAGAAGGTCAACACTTATCTTGCCGACCACGACACCGAGGGCCTCGACATCCAGACCATGTCGCAGGAACGTGCCATGCGGCACACGATCGAACGCGCCATGCGTGGGCAGGACACCATCGCCGCGACCGGAAACATCCTGCGCGACTATCTCACTGACCTGTTCCCGATCCTGGAGCTGGGCACCAGCGCCAAGATGCTGTCCATCGTGCCGTTGATGGCCGGCGGCGGAATGTACGAAACCGGGGCGGGCGGTTCGGCGCCGAAACACGTGCACCAATTGGTCGAGGAGAACCATCTGCGCTGGGACTCCCTTGGCGAATACCTCGCTCTCGGAGCGTGTTTCGAAGACATCGGGATCAAGACCGACAACGCGCGCGCCGAGATTCTGGCCAAGACGCTGGACGCCGCGATCGGCAAGTTGTTGGACAACAACAAGGGTCCGTCACGCAAGACCGGCGAACTCGACAACCGGGGCAGTCAGTTCTATCTGGCCCTGTACTGGGCCTCCGAACTTGCCGCGCAAACCGACGACGACGAGCTGCGCAAGCACTTCGCCTCGCTGGCCGACTCGTTGAGCAAGAACGAGGAATCCATCGTGGCCGAAATGGCCGGGGTACAAGGCGAACCGGTCGACATCGGCGGTTACTATCAGCCGGACAACGAGAAGACGACTGCCGTGATGCGGCCGAGCAAGAAGTTCAACGAGGCGCTGGCGGCTTCGCAGGGCTCCCAAGGCTAGCGAGCCGCGAGGAGGGTCGGGCGACGATGCCTAACGCACCCAAGATCAAAGTCAAGGGCACCGTAGTCGAGCTCGACGGTGACGAGATGACCCGGGTCATCTGGAAGATGATCAAAGACATGCTGATCCTTCCGCACCTCGACATCAACTTGGACTACTACGACCTGGGCATCGAACACCGAGACCGCACCGACGACCAGGTGACGATCGACGCGGCGTATGCGATCAAGAAGCACGGTGTGGGTGTCAAGTGCGCCACGATCACCCCCGACGAGGCGCGCGTCACCGAGTTCAACCTCAAGAAGATGTGGCTTTCGCCGAACGGGACGATCCGAAACATACTGGGCGGCACCATCTTCCGCGAGCCGATCGTGATCTCGAACGTGCCTCGCCTGGTGCCGGGCTGGACCAAGCCGATCGTCATCGGCCGTCATGCATTCGGTGACCAGTACCGGTCGACCAACTTCAAGGTCGAGAAACCCGGCACTGTCGCAATAACTTTCACGCCCGCCGACGGCGGCGAGCCGGTTGTGCACGAGATGGTGGACATCCCCGAGAACGGTGGCGTCGTGATGGGGATGTACAACTTCCGCGACTCCATCCGCGACTTCGCCCGGGCGTCATTCGCTTACGGGCTCAACGCCAAATGGCCGGTCTACCTGTCGACGAAGAACACCATCCTCAAGGCCTACGACGGCATGTTCAAGGACGAGTTCCAGCGCATCTACGACGAGGAGTTCAAGGCGCAGTTCGAAGCCGAGGGCCTGACCTACGAGCACCGGCTGATCGACGACATGGTGGCCGCCTGCCTGAAGTGGGACGGCGGCTACGTCTGGGCCTGCAAGAACTACGACGGCGACGTCCAGTCCGACACCGTCGCACAGGGTTACGGCTCGCTGGGGCTGATGACCTCGGTGCTGATGACGGCGGACGGCAAGACGGTCGAGGCCGAGGCCGCGCACGGCACCGTCACCCGGCACTACCGGCAGTATCAGGCCGGCAAGCCGACGTCGACCAACCCGATCGCCTCGATCTTCGCCTGGACGCGGGGACTGCAGCACCGCGGCAAGCTGGACAACACGCCCGCCGTCATCGACTTCGCGCAGAAGCTGGAATCCGTCGTCATCGCCACGGTCGAGAGCGGCAAGATGACCAAGGACCTCGCCATTCTGATCGGCCCCGATCAGAAGTGGCAGCAGAGCGAGGAGTTCCTCGCCTCGATCGCCGAGAACCTGAACAAGGCTTTAGCCGGATAGGCGCGGGCCTGACTAGCCGGTGGATTGCTGCGTGCGCGAGTCCGCCCGGCTGCACTCCTCGAGGAATCCGGTGATCACCTTGGTCACGCGTTCGGGCGCCTCGAACATCGGGACATGCCCGACGCCGTCGAGCTTGGTGACCTGGTGACTGTCCTTGGGCAGCTGGTTGGTGAAGTGCCGGCTGAACCTGGGTGCGGGCAGGATCCGGTCCTTTTCGCAGACCACCAGGTGGGCCGGAACGGCGTTCTGGGCGACCTCCCGCAGGCCGTGCAGCAGCGTCGCCTTGACCAGCAGCTGGAAGTAGGCGGGGCAGTGCGCGACGTCGTCGATAATGGCGGACAGCTGGCGCTCGCTGACGCCGTCCGGTTTGGCGCTGATCGCGTAGGTGGCCAACTGCCGGCTGAACGGTAGGTGCAGCACGCGCGGCCCGAACGCCCAGGCGGCCACCAGCAGCGGGATGCCGAGGATGAACTTGGCGATGACCTCGAACTTCGCCGGGGCCCAGCGCGTCCATCCGCCGGCCGGGGCGATGCCGGTGACGCTGCGCGCGCGCCCGCGCCGCTCGAGCTCGAACGCGACCCAGCCGCCCAGCGAGTTGCCCACGATATGTGCGGTTTCCCAGCCCAGCTCGTCCATCTGCTGCTCGACGTGGTCGGCGAGCACCGACGAGCTGAGAAACCAGGTCCCGGCCGACGGTCCACCGTTGTGACCTGCCATGGTCGGGGCGAATACCTCGTAGCGGCCGGTGTCCGCCAGCTGCCGCGCGACGTCCTCCCAGACCGTCTGGGAAAGCAGGAACGGATGCAGCAGTAGGACCGGCTCCCCAGAACCCAGGTGGATCGGATCGCGAGTCGTCATACAGCCGACATTAAAGGCGGTACCGCCGGTACCGCAAGCGAGGGCGCGGCGGGGAAAGCGCGCGTGAAAAGATCGGGACATCATGAGCACCACTACCGGACCCAGCCGGATCTTCTCCGGCGTGCAGCCCACGTCTGACTCGCTTCACCTCGGCAACGCGCTGGGCGCGATCACCCAGTGGGTGGGCCTGCAGGACGACCACCCCGACGAATACGAAGCCTTCTTCTGCGTGGTCGACCTGCACGCGATCACCGTCGCGCAGGACCCCGAGGCGCTGCGCCGCCGGACCCTGGTCACCGCCGCCCAGTACCTGGCGCTGGGGATCGACCCCGCCCGCAGCACCGTCTTCGTGCAAAGCCAGGTGCCCGCCCACACGCAGCTGGCCTGGGTGCTGGGCTGCTTCACCGGCTTCGGGCAGGCATCGCGGATGACGCAGTTCAAGGACAAGTCGCAGCGGCAGGGCACCGATTCGGCCACCGTGGGGCTGTTCACCTATCCGGTGCTGCAGGCCGCCGACGTGCTGGCCTACGACACCGATCTGGTCCCGGTGGGTGAGGACCAGCGCCAGCACCTCGAGCTGGCGCGTGACATCGCCGAGCGGTTCAACAGCCGCTTCCCGGACACCTTCGTGGTTCCCGACATGCTCATCCCGAAGGCCACCGCCAAGATCTACGACCTGGCCGACCCGACGTCGAAGATGAGTAAGTCGGCGGCCACCGATGCCGGCTTGATCAACCTGCTCGACGATCCGGCGTTGTCCGCCAAGAAGATCCGCTCGGCCGTGACCGACAGCGAACGCGAGATCCGCTTTGATGTCGAGGTCAAGCCGGGCGTATCGAATCTGCTGACCATCCAATCGGCGGTCACCGGAGTCGACATCGACAAGCTTGTCGACGGCTACTCCGGGCGCGGCTACGGCGATCTGAAGAAGGAGACCGCCGAGGCCGTCGTCGAATTCGTCACCCCGATCAAGGCCCGCGTCGACGAATTGACGTCGGATTTGGCCGAATTGGAGGCCGTGTTGGCGGCAGGCGCGCAGCGTGCCGACGAAGTGGCCGGAAAAACGATCCAGCGGGTCTACGATCGGCTGGGGTTTCTTCCGCGACGGAGGTAGTGCGCTCAACATGGACGAGCCGGCCAAGCCTGGAATCCTTGACCGGTTGCGGGCCCGGTTCGGATGGCTCGACCATTTGCTGCGTGCCTACAAACATTTCGACCAGCGCAACGGCGGCTTCTTGGCGGCCGGGCTCACCTACTACACGATCTTCGCGCTATTCCCTTTGCTGATGGTCAGTTTCGCGGTCGTCGGTTTCATACTGGCCCGAGATCCAAAGTTGCTCGGCACCATCGACGGCCATATCCGCGACGCGGTCTCGGGCACACTCGGACAGCAGCTGGTGGACTTGATGAACTCGGCGATCAACGCGCGCGCATCGGTCGGTGTGATCGGTCTGGCCACCGCTGCGTGGGCCGGTCTGGGCTGGATGTCGCACACGCGCGCGGCGGTGACCGAGATGTGGTGGGACGAACCGATCCAGTCGCCGGGCTTCCTGCGCGACAAGCTGTCCGATCTGGTCGCGATGGTGTGGACGTTCGTGGTCATCCTCGCGACCGTAGCGCTCACCGCACTAGGGCACGCGGCGCCGATGCGCGCGGTATTGAAATGGCTTGGCGTACCGGATTTCTCGATATTCGGCGAGATCTTCCGGTTCCTCTCGATACTGGTGTCGCTGCTGGTGTCGTGGATGCTGTTCACCTGGATGATCGGCCGGCTGCCGCGACACAAGGTCAACTTGCCCAACTCGGCGCGCGCCGGCCTACTCGCGGCGATCGGCTTCGAGCTGTTCAAACTGGTGGCCTCGATCTACTTGAGCGTCGTGCTGCGCAGCCCGGCGGGTGCGACGTTCGGGCCGGTGCTGGGCTTGATGGTGTTCTCCTACATCACCGGGTATCTCGTGCTCTTCGCCACGGCCTGGGCGGCCACGCTTTCCAACGACCCGCGCAGCAAGTACGCTCCGCCGCCGGCGCCCGCGATCATCGCTCCGCGCGTCCTGCTCGACGAGGGGATCAGCACCCGGCAGACGCTGACCGCGATGGCGATGGGAGCCGTTGGTGTGCTGGCCTTTTCCCGGCTGACCCGGTGGCGGCGTTAACGCCAGACGCCCTGCGCCATGACGGCCGTGACGCGCAAATCGCGATCCAGCACCACGAGATCGGCGTCGAAGCCGGCCTCCAGCGTCCCCACCCGCTCGAGCCCGAGCGCTCGCGCCGGTGTCGCGGAGGTCATCTGCGCCGCGGCTACCAGCGCGGCATCGGCGTCCGGGCCGAGCCGCGAAACCGTGCCGAACAGCCGGTCCATCGTCGCGGTGCTGCCGGCGATCGTCGACGTTGCGTGCACCCGGGCCACGCCCGACTCCACGTCGATGCGCACCGCGCCGAGCTGGTATGCGCCGTCGTGACATCCGGCGGCGGCGATGGCGTCGGTGATGACGGCGACCCGCGCGGGCCCGGCCGCCCGGACGACCGCGTGCACCGCGGCCGGGTGCACGTGCACACCGTCGGGGATCAGCTCGACGATCACATCGGGATGTTCCAGCAGCGCGAGGGCCGGCCCGGGCGCGCGGTGGTGCAGCGGCGGCATCGCGTTGAACAGATGCGTGCCGACCGTGGCGCCCAGGGCGATCGCCTGTCGGGTGCGCTCATACGTCGCGTCGGTATGCCCCACGGCGACAACAACACCCGCGTCCAGAAAGCGCCGAATCGCCTCGCTGGCGCCGGACCGCTCCGGTGCCAGCGTGACCATCCGGATGGTGCCCTCACCGGCGGCCAGGACGTCGTCGATCTCGGCGGGCTCGGGATCGCGCATCTGGGTCGGATCGTGGGCTCCGCATCGTGCCGTCGACAGCCACGGCCCCTCCAGGTGGATGCCCGCGACGACGCCGGATCGGGTGGCCTCGGCCAGCGCGCGCACTGCCGCGATCAGCTTGTCGGGCGAGGTGGTGACCACACTGGCCAGTGTCGTGGTGGTGCCGTGACGCTGGTGGAACTGCGCGGCTTCGGCGATGTGCTCGGCGTCCAGGTAAGAGGCCCCACCACCGCCGTGCACGTGCATGTCGATAAATCCGGGCACCACAAGGCAATCCGGGAAATCTCGGTCGGGCTGCCCGGGGGGCGCACCGGCCCCGCAGGACAGAATCCGGGCACCGTCGATCTGTAGCCATCCCGGCCGGCAGACCTGGCCGTCGAGGATGACGGCGCCCGCCCGGATCAGGTGCACGGGTCTTCCCACCGGCCGCCGTTTTCCCAGAAGCGCCGGATTTCCTCGAGCTGTCGCCCCTTGGTCTCCGGCGCAAACTTGTAGACGAACCCGAACGCGACCACGGCCAACACCCCGAATGCCGCGAAAGTGCCTGCGCCGCCCAAGGAATGCAACATGGTCAGGAAAACCGCCGCGACGATCGCGTTAGCGATCAAGTTGGAGGTCAGCATGGTGCTCGAGCCGATCGACCGCAACCGGGTGGGGAAGCTCTCGCTGGCGTACACCCAGCCCAGCGAGCCGAAACCGAGGGTGTAGCCGATGATGAACAGCAGAATGCCGGCAAACCCGAGCGCCGCGCCACCGGAGCCACGGGCGAACACGACCGTCAGCACGATGTCCGCGACGATCATCATGGCGATGCCGCACAACAGGATTGGTCGCCTGCCCACGCGGTCCACGAGCGTCATCGCGGCGCCCACCGCAGCCAAACCGGCGACCTGCACCAGTGCCGGCAGGCCCAGCAGCGCGAAGTTGCCGGTGAATCCCATGGCTTCGAATATCCGGGGGCTGTAGTAGATGATCGCGTTGATGCCGGTGATCTGGAGCAGGAAGCCGAGCGTGATGACGAACACGGTGGCCCGGAGATACGGCGGTCGCAGCATCTCGGCGATGCCGCCAGTCCCTTCGCCCAACGCCCGGCCGACCTCGGCAAGCTCGTCGTCGGCGTTGGCGGCGGGCTCCACCAGCAGCAGCGCGCGCCGGGCGTCGTCGACCCGCCCTTTGAGCAGGTACCACCGGGCGGTGTCGGGCAGCCGAATCACCAACGGCAGCAACAGGATCACCGGCACCGCGGCCAGCCCCAGCATCCAGCGCCAGCTGTGGCCGCCGGCCAAGCCATAACCGGCGAGGTACCCGACGATCAGGCCGCTGACGATCGCCAGTTGGTAGGTCGTCAGCAACGCGCCGCGTACCGCCGCCGGAGCTGATTCCGCGATGAACACCGGGACGACCACTACCATCACGCCGATGGTCGCGCCCAGCAGCAGCCGTGCCGCCAGCAGCATCGGAAACGACGTCGAAAACGCGCCCAGCAGTGCGAACGTCGCGTAGGCGACCAGGATCAGCACGATCGATTTCTTGCGGCCGATCGCATTGGCGAGCACACCGGCTCCGAGCGCTCCGATGATCTGCCCGATCACCGCCATCGTCGTCAGCAGTTCTTGTTGGGATGTGGTGAGGGCGAAATCTTCGGTGATGAACAGCTGCGCGCCGGCGATGATGGACAGGTCGTACCCGTAGATGAGACCGACGCTGGCGCCGGTGAGCCCAATGCGCGGACCTCTCAAGTGATCGGCGCCCGATCGCGCAGCAACTCGATGACACGGTCTGGGTCGTCGGGCGTGATGCACGGCCGCACGTGTCGGCCGAGCTCGAGCACGATCAGGATCTGCTTGCCGGCCCGGCGGATATCGAGGGGAAACCAGTAGCGCGGGTCGCCGGCGCCCCAGACGCGGCCCTTGCCGGAATTCCAGGTCATCTCTTCGGTCTTGATGGCGCGGATCTCGCTGTAGGGGATCCGCTTGGCCCCGGCCAACGGAAAGTAGTAGCGCCGGATGGTAATTCCGTCCTCGTCGAGCCGCAGGCCGGAATCCTCGTATAGGGCTTCGCTCACCCGCACGACGGTGCCACAGCAAACATTGGCGGTCAACGCTGGCGCGCATCGATCCCGAGCTGTCCACCGATCGGGGGACAAACAATTCCACCCACGGCACCCGATCGGAGGATGTTATTAATTCTTGACCAACCTTAGATTTTGTTGTTATGCCCGTCGCACTGGTTCCCGCCCCCGAGGCGCAGCCGCGCGTGTTCGGGCGGCTGCTTTCCCAGGGCACCTTCTACACCGCGGGCATGCAACTCAGCAATGGCACCGTGATACTGCCGTTGATCTGCGTACACCAGGGTCTGAGCTGGGTGGCAGCGCTGCTCTTTCCGGCCTTCAGCCTCGGCGACATCGTCGGAAACTCGGTGTCTCCACTGGTGCTGCAGCGAGTGGGCCAGATGCGGCACCGGCTGCTGGCCGTGATCGTGGCCAGCGTGGCCGCGCTGACCCTGTGCGACGCGCTGATTCCCTGGCGCGGCGCCACCACCGCGGTGGTGTTTCTGCTGACCTGCGCGGTCGCGGGAGTTCTGCTCGGGGTCGCCGGCGTCGCCTACCCCGACATGGTCTCCAGCAAGCTGTCCGGTACGCGGCGCGGCGAGCTTTTCCTGTTCCAGAGTGCCATCGGGTCGGTGCTGGCCACCGTTGTCACGCTTGTCGTCGTGCCGCTGCTGGCCCACGGCAACGAGATGGCGTATCGCCGCGATCTGTTGTGGCTGGGCGCGGTCGGGCTGGCCGGTTCGGCCATCGCGGCGCTCTTCGTCGGCCCGGTGCGGTCCACGTCCATCACCACCCGGATGTCGATGCGTGACACCTACCGGGAGGGCTTCGCGGTCGCCCGGTCCCAGCCGTGGTTTGGCCGGTACATGGTCGCCTGCCTGTTGTTCGGCCCGGTCACCCTGGGCACCACCTTCTACGCCCTACGTACCGCCCACCACAGCCGCAGCCTGCATGTGCTGGTGATCCTGTCCAGCATCGGACTGGTCTTCGGGTCGCCGCTGTGGCGCAAGGTTTACCGCTTCTTCGGGGTGCGCGGCATGATGCTGGGCAGCGCGCTGCTCAGCATCGCCGCCGCCACGCTGACCCTGACGGCCGAAGTCTGCGGCCAGTGGACCCACATCTGGGCGTACGGCACGGTGTTCTTGCTGGCGACGGTGGCCGCCCAGGCCGTCTTCGCCGCGGCGATCTCGTGGCTCAGCCTGGTCGCCGAGGAGTCGCACCGCGGGACACTGATCGCGTTCAGCTCGACGGTGGTTGCCGTCGAAACCATGGCACTGGCAGCGGTGCTCGGGAACATCGCGCAGAACCACTCCACCATTTGGCCCGACGTCGTGGTGCTGATCCTGGCCATCGGCGCCGCGCTGGCTTCGCTGGGCGCGCCGCCGTCGGAAACACGGCGTACGGTCACTCCTCTTCGCCGGTCCTTCCCGGCCGTCTCACCGGCGGTGAGCCTGCAGGCCGCCTAGCGTTGCGCCGTCAACTCGCCGAATCCATCCGATCAAACGATAGTTCTGCCAGTTCAGCGCCCGGTACTGTCACCAGCCATGGGCGTATCGTTGGCGCCTGCCTTCTCGGCACAAACGAACCCGTTCTGGCTACTGCTCTCCCAGGGCACGATTCACACCGCCGGGATGCAGCTCAGCAACGGTGCCGTGGTGTTGCCGTTCATTGCCGCGCACCACGGCCTCACCTGGGCGGCCGCGATGCTATTTCCGGCGTACAGCATCGGCTCGATCGCGGGACATTCGTTGTCGCCGGCGGCCCTGCAGCGAGCAGGCCAGATGCGGCACCTGCTGTTGGCGGTGTCGGCGGCGATCTCGGCCGCACTGATTGTCTGTGACGCCGTCGTCCCCTGGACCGGTGTTTTCGCCGCGGCGGTGTTTGTGCTGGTGTCCGCGGGTGGAGGAGTGGTCGTCGCGGTTTCCCGCGTCGCCTACCTCGACCTGATTTCCAGCAAGCTATCTGTGTTTCGGCGGGGCGAGCTGCTGCTGGTCAAGGGGGCCATCGGTTCGGTGCTGGCAGTCGCTCTCACGCTGTTCGTTGTGCCGATGCTGGGCCATGGCGACACGATGGCATATCACCGCGGTCTGCTGTGGCTGGGCGCAGCCGGACTGGCCGCCTCCGGCATCGCGGCGTTGTTCCTCGGCCCGGTACGGGCCATATCGGTGACCACCCAGATGTCATTTCGGGAGACCTACCGGCAGGGCTTCGCGGTGGCCCGTTCCGAGCCGTGGTTTCGCCGGTATGTGATCACGTCGCTGCTGTTCGCTCCGGTCGGCCTGGGCACCACTTTCTATGCGTTGCGCACTGCCCATCAGGGCGGCGGTCTGCACGTACTGGTGATCGTTACCAGCATCGGACTGGTTTTTGGTTCGCCGCTGTGGAGTAGGGTGCACCGCCGCTACGGAGTGCGCGGCATGCTGGTGGGCAGTGCCCTGGTCAGCGCGTTGGCCGCCGCGCTGTGCATCGTGGCCGAGTCGTGCGGCCTGTGGCTTCACATCTGGGCGTACGGCTCGGTGTTCCTGCTGGCGACGGTAGCCACTGCGGCTGTCGTCGCTGCCGGGATCTCGTGGATCAGCGTGCTCGCCGCCGAACAGCACCGCGGCACACTGATCGGCTTTTGCTCGACGTTGGTTGCTGTCGTGTCCACGGTGCTGGGAGGGGCGCTGGGCGGCATCGCCCAGAAGCACACCACGATCTGGCCGGTCGCCGTGGTGCTGATCCTGTCCGTCATCGCCGCCCTGGTGTCTTTGGGCGCACCGCGGCGACCGCACGCCGCCTAAGGTCGCGCTATCTCCGGTGACTTTTCGGCCGGCGGCAGCAACAGGGCACGTACCAATCGGCGGGGTCCGGACGATCTGAGCATGTGGCTGGCCGGGCGGGGGCGTACTTGTTGTGGCCACCAGAACCAGCGTCCGAGCAGCGCGGCGATTGACGGTGTCATGAACGAGCGCACGATCAGGGTGTCGAAGAGTAGGCCCAGGCCGATGGTGGTGCCGATTTGGCCGATGATCCGCAGATCGCTGAACACGAAGAGCGACATCGTGACGGCGAATACCATGCCGGCGGCGGTGACGACGCCGCCGGTGCCGGCCATCGCGCGGATGATTCCGGTATTGAGCCCGGCACCGATTTCCTCTTTGAGGCGTGAGATCAGCAACAGGTTGTAGTCCGACCCGACGGCCAACAGCAGGATCACCGACATCGCCAGCACCAGCCAGTACAAGTCCATGCCGAGAATGTCTTGCCAGAGCAGCACGGACAGGCCGAAGGAAGAGCCCAACGAAACCAACACGGTGCCGACGATGACGGCAGCGGCGATCACGCTGCGGGTCACGATCATCATGATGATCAGAATGAGACTGATCGCGGCGACTCCCGCAATGAGCAGATCGTAAAAGGAGCCCTCCTGGATGTCCCGGTACGTCGAGGCGGTGCCGCCCATCGAGATCGCCGCGCCCTGCATCGGGGTTCCCTTGATGGCCTCCTTGGCCGCTTGCTGGATCGGCTCGACGCGCGAGATGCCCTCGGGCGTTGCGGGATCCCCGTCCAGCGCAATGATGAAGCGGGCCGCCTTGCCGTCCGGCGACAAGAACATCTTCAGGCCCCGCTTGAAAGCCGGATTCTCAAAGGCCGACTGCGGCAGATAGAACGAATCGTCGACCTGGGCGGCGTCGAAGACCCGGCCCATTGCGCCCGGGTCTTTGCTATTCATCTCCTGCTCTTTGTAGAAAGACACCAGCGTGCCGTGCCAGACGACCAGCATGTCGCGCATGATCGTCATCGTCGAAATCATCGGCAGCATCTGCGCGCGCATTTCCGGTAAGAGCCGGATGAGGACGTCCATATCCTTGACGAGAGACTCCAATTTCTCACTCAGCTGATCGACGTTGTCGAACGTTTCGAATATCGACCTGATAGCCCAGCAGGCCGGGATATCGAAACAGTGCTTCTCCCAGTAGAAATAGCTGCCAATCGGCCGCAGGAAGTCCGACAAGTCCGCAAGATGATCCCTGATGGTGTCGGTGGTGTTCGACATATCGTGCGTGAGGTGATCCATATCGACGGTGTTGTCCACGATTTCACCCATGAGTTGATACATGTGCTTCATCGTGTCGATGGATACCGTCATCGCCTGCGCTTGGACCACCATGTCGTCCAAGCGGTCCTTCGTGAATTCCATGTTCTCGGCCTGCGAGACGCCTTGCATGCTCATGATGAACGGAATCGACGTATGTTTGAGCGACGTTCCCAGGGGCCGGGTTATCGATTTCACCTGTGAGATTCCGGGGCTGTGAAAGATGTTTTTTGCGACCTTGTCCAAGATCAGCATGTCAACGGGAGTGCGCATATCGTGATCGGTCTCGATCAACAGCACATCGGGGTTCAGCCACGACTCGGAAAAATGCCGGCCCGCGGCCGCATCCCCGACGACGGACGGCATGCTGGCCGGCACGAATCTGCGCAGATCGTAAGTTGTGCGGTAATTCGGTAGGGCCAATAGCCCGACGAACGCCACCGCGCAGGTCGCCGCGAGCACCGGGCCGGGCCAGCGCACGATCGCGGTTCCCACCCGCCGCCACCGCCGGGTGGCCATCCTCCGCTTGGGTTCGAAAAATTTGAAGAAGCTGGCGACGGTCAGCACCGCCGGCCCGAGCGTGAGCGCGGCCAGGACCGCGACCAACATGCCCACCGCACACGGCGGCCCGAGCGACTTGAAGTACGGCAGCCGGGCAAAGCTGAGGCAATACATGGCGCCGGCGATGGTCAACCCGGAGCCCAGAATCACATGGGCGGTCCCGTGAAACATGGCGAAGTACGCGGCTTCTCGGTCCTTACCCGCGTAGCGGGCCTCGTGGTAGCGGCCGAGCAGGAAGATCGCGTAATCCGTGCTGGCGGCAATGGCCAATAGCGTGAGCAAGTTGACCGCGAAGGTCGAAAGGCCGAAAACGCCGTGATAGACCAGAAAACTGACGACTCCGCGAATTGCCCCGAGCTCAATCCCGACCATGGCCACGACGAGGATCATCGTGACGAAGGACCGGTAGATGAAGAGCAACATCGCGGCGATCACCACCCCGGTGATCAGGGTGACCCTGGCGATACTCTTGTCGCCGGCCTCGGACTGATCCGCGATCAGCGCCATCGAGCCGGTGACATAGGCCTTGAGCCCATGCGGCGCCGGCGTGGTGTCCACGATATGGCGGACGGCGTCGACCGAGTTGTATGCCGCAGTTTCACTCTTGCCGGCGAGGTAGACCACCACATACGCGGCCTTATCGTCGGCACTTTGCGATCCGCCCGCGGTCAGCGGGTCGCTCCAGAAGTCCTGGATATGCGCGACATGCCGGGTATCAGCCGAAAGGCGCCGCAACAGCTCGCTGTAGTAACGGTGATCGTCGTCGCCGAGTGGTTTGTCGCTTTCCAGCACTATCGTGGCCGCGTTATCGGTACCGGACTCTCCGAATACCTGTCCCACTCGCTTGAGCGCCTGAATCGAAGCGCCGCCCTTGGGGCTCATCGAAACGGAGTGCGCTTTGCCGACCGCTTCCAGCTGCGGGATGGCGAGGTTGAGCACGGCCGTGATCCCGAGCCAGACCAAGACGATGGGCACCGCAGATCGGCGGATTATCTTTGGCAACAATGGGGGACTGGAGGCGGGTGCGGCGGCAGTTTCGCTCATCCGGCATTCACCTGGCAGAAGGTCAAGGCTTTCGGCCCGGTTTCGGATCGCTCGTCCTTGGTCGTGCCGTTCACCTTGATCCGGCAGCCGATGACGCCGCCGTTGCTTTGCGCCAAAAGGTTCACGGTGACCGAAGTCAGTGTGGTTGATACCGTTTGCGACCACGGCAGCGGAATATTTTCCAGACGTTGTACGCGCGCGTCGGGGTCTAAATACGCGATCTTTGCGGTCGGGGCAGGACCGAAGACTTCATAAGTGACTTGTTTCGGGTCGAACACCGGATCGTCGAGATCGGCCTTGACCCTGACCACGGGATGTCCGTGAACGCCGAACATGCTGTGCAGGCGATAGATTGCCAGCCCCGCGACGCTCGCGATCGCGATAACGGCCAGCAGCAACCACATTCGTTTCACGACTCGGGTAACCGAAACCATCTTTACCCCCGTGGTTTGTCACCGGGTCGCAAAACAATTTGATGTTTCGTTGCGTTGGCGACTTACGCTACCGTCAATGCGCTAAAGCATCGAGGGTTTCGGCCAATCGTTATATGGCGCGGCGGTTCATCGAGCGGGCGACCATGATCAACGAGAACACGACGATCGCTCCGATGATCCCCACGCCCACCCGCACCGGCAACGCGTCGGCCGACGGCAGCAGCCCCGCCGCCTGGGACCCGGCCCCGGGCCGGTCAGCGGCGGGGTCTTGCTTGGGCGCCAGCGACGGGTCGGGTGCGATCAGCGCGCCGACCTGGGTGCCTTGCGCGGTGGCGAAGCCGTAGTCGAGCAGATGCGCCGCCTGCTCCCAGGGCGCGATCGGCTGGCGGGTGCCGTGCATCAATATCGCCACCAGCCGTCGGCCGTCGTGGTTTGCCGCGCCGACGAACGTCTGGCCGGCGTCGTCGGTGTAGCCGGTCTTGCCGCCGAGCGCGCCGGGATATTTGTAGAGCAGCTGGTTGTCGTTTTCCAGCTCGTAGCCCGGGTGGTCGCCGTGACCGGGGAAGTCGAAGGTCTTCGTCGCGACGATGTCGGCGAAAGTCGGGTTCTGCCAGGCGTATCGGTAGAACAGGCCGATGTCGTAGGCCGAGGTGCTCATGCCGGGTCCGTCCAGTCCCGACGGTGTCGCCACCCGGGTGTCCTGGCCGCCGAGCTTGGCGGCCAGCACGTTGATCTTCTCCACCGCCTGCTGCATCCCGCCCAGCTGCATGGCCAGTGCGTGTGCCGCGTCGTTGCCGGAGTGCATCAACAACCCGTGCAGCAGCTGATTGACGGTGTAGACGCCGCCGTCGTCCACGCCGACCTTGGTGCCTTCGGCGGAGGCGTCGTCGGCGGTGCCGGTCACCGACTTGTTGAGCGGCAGTGCGTTCAGCGAGGCCATCGCGACCAGCACCTTGATGATGCTGGCCGGGCGGTGGCGGCCGTGCGGATCCTTGGCCGCGATCACCGCGCCGCTGTCCAGATCCGCGACCAGCCAGGCCTCGGCGGAGACGTCGGTTGGCAGCGCCGGGGTGTCGGGCGCGGTGACGATGCCGCAGCTGGACAGTGCCTCGCCGCCGACCGGCTTGGCGGGTACCGCCAGCGGGATCGGCGGATCGCCGGCCTGCGGCGCCTCAGACGAGTCCACCGCCGGTGGTGTGTTCACCTTGTACGGGCAGCTGGGTGCCCCGGCGTTGGCCCCGGGGCTCGGCTCCGCCAGCGCGGCGGGCATGCCCAAAGCCGCCGGGGTGGCGGTCATGAAAACCGCCGCAGCCAGGCAGGATGCAGACCGTAGGCGAGCTCTTGAGCGGGGCATTGGTGTGCAGACTAGGCGATTGGGCGCCCGATCCGCGGGAGCCGCGCTGTGACTGCTGGGGCGTATGTGACAAGTTCATCCGGGGGGCGCAGGCCACGGCCACCCACTACGCTGGCAGGGGTCAACAGCCATCACCGTCGAAAAGGGTGTGCCATTCCACGCGAGCGATTGTGGTCGAAATTGCGGCGCCGCGAGGGCACCAACGGATCCGGCAGCTCGCCGCGATCGCTGGATCAGCTGCTCAAGCAGGTGGAGAAGTCGACCCAGGTGCGGCGGACCGGACTCGACCAGGTGTTGGCCGAGTTGGAGATGCATCGCGACACCAGCGACGATCCCGAGGCGCGGTCGGCGCTCGCCTGGCTGTGCAACTCGCTGTCGCGGTTCGTGAGCAACCCGAGCGCGGCGCACGCCCGCCAGCTGGTGATGGCGACCGGCACCGCTAGAGCCGCGCTGAATCGTTGAGGTCGCGGCCTCTGCGCTCCGGCTTCGCCGGGTCTAGAACCGCTTCCACGCCTCGCTGAGCACGCCGCGCAGGATCGATTCGATCGTGTCGAATTCGGCCTGACCGCTGATCAGCGGCGGCGCCAACTGGACGACGGAATCGCCGCGATCGTCGGTGCGGCAATACAATCCGGCCTCGAACAGCGCCGAGGACACGTGGCCCAGCAGCGTCCGGCGTTCGGTGTCGGTGAAGGTCTGTTTGGTCGCCTTGTCCTTGACCAGTTCGACGCCGTAGAAGAAGCCCTCGCCGCGCACGTCGCCGACGATCGGCAGGTCGTACAGCTTCTCCAGGGTGGCGCGGAAGGCCGGCGCGTTGGCCTTGACATGGTCGTTGAGGCCCTCACGCTCGAAGATGTCGAGGTTGGCCAGCCCGACGGCGGCCGAAACCGGGTGGCCGCCAAAGGTATACCCGTGCGGGAACATCGTCTCGCCGTCGTTGAACGGCTCGAACAACCGCTCGCTGGCGATCATCGCGCCGATCGGCGAGTAGCCCGAAGTCATGCCCTTGGCGCAGGTGATCATGTCGGGCACGTAACCCATGTCGTCACAGGCGAACATCGAGCCGATCCGGCCGAACGCGCAGATCACCTCGTCGGAGACGAGCAGCACGTCGTAGGCGTCGCAGATCTCGCGGACCCGCTCGAAATAGCCTGGGGGAGCGGGGATGCTGCCGCCGGCGTTCTGCACCGGTTCCAGGAAGACCGCGGCCACGGTCTCGGGCCCCTCGAACTCGATCGCCTCGGCGACTCGGTCGGCAGCCCACTGCCCGAAGGCTTTTGCGTCGGTGTGAAAGGGTTCCGGCGCGCGGTAGAAGTTCGTGTTGGGCACCCGGAAGCCGCCCGGCGTGACGGGTTCGAACGGTGCCTTGAAGCGCGGTAGCCCGGTGATCGCGAGTGCACCCTGGGTGGTGCCGTGGTAGGCGATCGCACGCGAAATCACCTTGTGCTTACCGGGTTTGCCGGTGAGCTTGAAGTATTGCTTGGCCAGTTTCCATGCCGTCTCGACGGCCTCGGTGCCGCCGGTGGTGAAGAAGACCCGGTTCAGGTCGCCCGGGGCGTAGTGCGCCAGGCGTTCGGCCAGCTCGATCGCGGTCGGGGTGGCGTATCCCCACAGCGGGAAGAACGCCAGCGTGCTCGCCTGCCGGGCCGCGACCTCGGCCAGCTCGGTGCGGCCGTGGCCCACCTGCACGGTGAACAGTCCGGACAGCCCGTCCAGGTAGCTCTTGCCGCGGTCGTCGAAGATCATGACGCCCTCGCCGCGCGTGATGATCGGCGGCGTGATTCCCGCGCCGTGCCGGGCGAAGTGCAGCCAGAGGTTGTCAGTCATCGTGTCCGTGAGCGTAACGCCACGGGCAACGATCACTTGAGCAATGGCCTTATAGGCTCGGGGCATGACCGCAACGCAGGTCACCGATTTCGAAGCTCTGCGCTCACACCTGATGGCCGTTGCCTACCGGGTGACGGGCACCGTGGCCGACGCGGAAGACATCGTCCAGGAAGCCTGGCTTCGCCTCGACAAACAGGACGCCAAGAAAGGGTCAGAGATCGCCGACCTGCGCGCCTGGCTGACCACCGTGGTGAGTCGGCTCGGACTGGATCGGTTGCGGTCGGCCGCCCACCGGCGCGAGACCTATACCGGCAACTGGCTGCCCGAGCCGGTGGTGACCGGCTTTGACGGCACCGATCCGCTGTCTGCCGTGGTGGCGCGTGAGGACGCCCGCTTCGCGGCAATGGTGGTGCTCGAGCGGCTGTCCCCGGATCAGCGGGTCGCCTTTGTGTTGCACGACGGGTTCTCGATGCCGTTCTCCGAAGTGGCCGAGGTGCTGGGAACCAACGAGCCCGCCGCGCGGCAGCTGGCGTCGCGGGCCCGCAAGGCCGTCAGCGCACAGCCGCCCTCGATATCCGGGCAGCCCGATCCGTCGCACAACGAGGTGGTCGGCAAGCTGATGGCCGCGATGGCCTCCGGCGACCTGGCAGCAGTGGTGGCGCTGCTGCATCCGGACGTGACATTGACCGGCGATGCGAATGGCAAGGCGCCCACCGCAATCAACGTCATCCACGGGGCGGACAAGGTGGCCCGATTCTTCTTCGGTCTGGCCAACCGCTACGGCCCGGCGATGTTTACGACGTATCAGCTCGGGCTGGTCAATGGCGAACTGGGCGGCTACACCGCGGGTGTGCCCGCCAGCGATGGGTATCGCGAGATGATGCCCCGGATCATGGCGATGACGGTTCGCGACGGAAAGGTTTGTGCCCTGTGGGATGTCGCCAACCCCGACAAGTTCAGCGGATCCCCGCTTCGTCGTCGGTCGCCCACGGAATACGGCAACTAGCACCCGAATTGAAGCCCTGCTCGGTGATGCCCAGCGCCGAGTTCATCCGGGCCCGCATGTTCTCGACGCCGATCTGATAGGTCAGCTCGATCACCCCGGCGTCGCCGAACCGCGCCCGCAGGTCGGCCACCTGCTCGTCGGTGACGGTGTGCGGATCGGTGGTCATCGCGTCGGCGTACGCGATCGCGGCGCGCTCGTCGTCGGTGAACGCCGCCGAGGTGGCGTAGTCGTCGATCTCCTTGAGCCGCTTGATGTCCAGGCCGTCCAGGCGCTGCAACATGGACCCGAAGTCGACGCACCACGAGCAGCCGATCGCGCGCGCGGTCCAGTACACGGCGAGCTCGCGCACACTGACCGGTAGGGTGCGGGACGCCCGGTCGACCAGGGTCTCGTGCACGGCGCCGGCGACCATCAGCCGGCGATGATGCGCGGCCACCGCGAACGGTTCGGGAACCTGGCCGTAGCGGCGCTTGGCGATCCGGTACATGGCACGGGTCATCAGGCCGGCGCGCTTGGGTGGTAGGGGCTCGATGCGTGTTTTCTGCGTCATACCCCTCAGACGACACAGCTTCAGCAAGTGTGACCGACGCAGACGATCTTGATCCCAAGAATTTGCCAAGAATCCGATAAGGATCGCCGGCAAGTGTGTGGTGATGACTTACTGCTATTTCGACGAGCCGCCCCGCCTGGAAGACATCGAGCCCGCCACCCACAGCGAGGTGCTGGTCGCCGAACCGCGGCTGGACCAGGCGCGCGTCCGCGCCGCGGTCGACGCGGTTTTCGCTGCTCACCCCGACCTTGGCACCGTGTTCGAGTCGAAGTTGAAGATCTGGATGACCCGCCCGGGCGGCGGCTGGGCGTGGGGCGTCGAACCGCCCGGCGGCAGCGTCACCGACGTCATCGCCCGGCATTTGGCCAGCTTCGACATGCACACCGGCCGGTTGTTCGCGGTCTCGCTGCTGCCGGGCGAACCCGACCGCCTGGTGCTGACCGCCAGCCAGCTCTGCATCGACGAAGCGGCCTGGCGGGCGGTGGTCGACGACCTGGTCGCCGAGTGCAACTCCGCCGGACTCAGCGTGAGAACATCAGCGCGCGCTTGACCTCTTGGATCGCCTTCGTGACCTGAATTCCACGCGGGCAGGACTCCGTGCAGTTGAACGTGGTCCGGCAGCGCCACACACCGTCGACCTCGTTGAGGATGTCGAGGCGCTCAGCGGCGGCCTCGTCGCGGCTGTCGAAGATGAACCGATGCGCGTTGACGATCGCGGCCGGGCCGAAGTAGGTGCCCTCGCTCCAGAACACCGGGCAGCTGGTGGTGCAGCACGCGCACAGGATGCACTTGGTGGTGTCGTCGTAGCGGGCGCGGTCGGTCGGGCTTTGAATACGCTCGCGGGTCGGCGGGTTGCCGCTGGTGATCAGGTACGGCTTCACCGCCCGGTAGGCGTCGAAGAACGGCTCCATGTCGACGACCAGGTCCTTCTCCACCGGCAGCCCGCGGATCGGCTCGACCGTGATCGTCAGGGACTTGCCCGGCTGCCCCTTCTTTTTTTGAGGGAGCAGGTCGCGCATCAGCACCTTGCAGGCCAGCCGGTTCACGCCGTTGATCCGCATCGCGTCGGATCCGCAGACGCCGTGGGCGCAGGAGCGCCGGAAGGTCAGCGTGCCGTCCAGGTAGCCCTTGATGTAGATCAGCAGGTTGAGCAGCCGGTCGCTGGGCAGACACGGCACCCGAAAGCTTTGCCAGCCACCGGTTTTCGCGAACGCGTCGGGGTCGTCGGGGTTGAACCGGGCGATCTTGAGCGTCACCATCACCGCGCCGTCCGGGACTGCGGGCAGGGGTGGTTCCCCGGGCCGGGCCTCTGGCGCGTCGGGCGCTTCGACAGACATCAGTACTTCCGCTCCTTGGGTTCGTAGCGCGTCTGCACGACGGGTTTGAAGTCGAGCGCGATGTCGCTCAACAGCTCGCTGCCCTGCTTGTAGGCCATCGTGTGCCGCATGTAGTTGACGTCGTCCCGGTTCGGGTAATCCTCGCGGGCGTGCCCGCCGCGGGACTCCTTGCGGTTCAGGGCGCCGACGACGGTGACTTCGGCCAATTCCAGCAGGAAGCCCAGCTCGATGGCTTCCAGTAAGTCGCTGTTGAACCGTTTTCCCTTGTCGTGCACGCTGATTCGCGAGTAGCGCTCCTTGAGCGCATGGATGTCGGTGAGCGCCTGCTTGAGTGTTTCCTCGGTGCGGAACACCGCGGCGTTGTTGTCCATCGTCTGTTGCAGGGCGCCGCGGATGTCGGCGACGCGCTCGTTGCCTTGCTCGCTCAAGATGTCGGCCACCCAGCTGACCACCATCGCCTCCGGACTCGGCGGCATGTCGACGAAGTCGTGGCCCCGGGCGTAACTGGCCGCGGCGATGCCGGCGCGGCGGCCGAACACGTTGATGTCCAGCAGCGAGTTGGTGCCCAGCCGGTTGGCGCCGTGCACGGAGACGCATGCACACTCGCCGGCCGCGTACAGGCCCGGGACGGTGGATGTGTTGTCCCGCAACACTTGTCCGGTGACCGTGGTGGGGATGCCGCCCATCACGTAGTGGCAGGTGGGGTAGACCGGCACCAACTCCTTGACCGGGTCCACGCCCAGATAGGTGCGGGCGAACTCGGTGATGTCGGGCAGCTTGGATTCCAGCACATCCTCGCCCAGGTGGCGGACGTCGATGTAGACGTAGTCCTTGAGCGGGCCGGCGCCGCGGCCCTCCAGGACCTCCAGGACCATCGAGCGGGCCACGATGTCACGGGGTGCCAGGTCGACGATCGTCGGGGCGTAGCGCTCCATGAAACGCTCACCCTCGCCGTTGAGTAACCGGCCACCCTCACCGCGCACGGCCTCGGAGATCAGGATGCCCAGTCCGGCCAGGCCTGTCGGGTGGAACTGGTGAAACTCCATGTCCTCCAACGGAAATCCCTTGCGGAACACAATGCCGATGCCGTCGCCGGTCAGCGTGTGTGCGTTGGAGGTGGTCTTGTACATGCGGCCCGAGCCGCCGGTCGCGAGCACGACGGCCTTGGCGTGGAAGACGTGGATACGTCCAGTGGCCAATTCGTAGGCGACGACGCCGGTGGCCACCGGGCCGCTGGGCGTCTGGGTGATCACCAGGTCCAGCGCGTAGAACTCGTTGAAGAACTGCACGTCGTGCTTCACGCAGTTTTGGTAGAGCGTCTGCAGGATCATGTGGCCGGTGCGGTCCGCGGCGTAGCAGGCCCGGCGCACCGGTGCCTTGCCGTGATCGCGCGTGTGACCGCCGAAGCGGCGCTGGTCGATCCGGCCCTCGGGGGTGCGGTTGAACGGCATCCCCATCTTCTCCAGGTCGAGCACCGCGTCGATGGCTTCCTTGCACATGATCTCGACGGCGTCCTGGTCGGCGAGATAGTCACCGCCCTTGACGGTGTCGAAGGTGTGCCACTCCCAGTTGTCGTCCTCGACGTTGGCCAGCGCGGCGCACATGCCGCCCTGGGCGGCGCCGGTGTGGCTGCGGGTCGGGTAGAGCTTGGTCAGCACGGCGGTCCGCACCCGGGGTCCGGCCTCGACGGCCGCCCGCATCCCGGCACCGCCCGCGCCGACGATCACCACGTCGTATCGGTGTTGCTGGATCACGGGTTAGCCTCCGACATCGGGGTTGAACGTCATCAACACGTAGGTGCCCAGCACCAACGTGAATCCCATCGACAACAGCAGCAGGCTGTTCAGCCAAAACCGGGTGCTGTTCTTGCGGCTGTAGTCGTCGATGATGGTGCGCAGGCCGTTACCGCCGTGCAACTGCGCCAGCCACAGCAGCGACAGGTCCCAGAATTGCCAGAACGGCGACGCCCAGCGCTGGGCCACGTAGTTGAAGTCGATGCGGTACACGCCGTCGTCCCACATCAGCATGATGAACAGGTGCCCGATCGCCAGGAACACCAGCGCGACGCCGGAGAACCGCATGAACAGCCAGGCGAATTTCTCGAAGTTGGGGATGCCGGACCGCCGCCGCGGTGAGCGCGGGTTGTCCAGGCTGGGTGGACGATCGTGGCTGCGCTGCAGAACCGGCGCTACTTCGCCGCGGCCGAGCTGAAGGTCGGGGCTGCTCATCGCAAGTGCTCCATCATGTGGATGCCGATGGCCACCGCCGCGGGCACCATGACCAACAGGTAGACGACGGCGACGATCCACAGCATCGTCTTCTGGTGGCGGGGGCCTTCCGCCCAGAAGTCGATCAAGATGATGCGGATCCCGTTGAGCGCGTGGAATCCCACCGCGGCGACCAAACCGAACTCCATCAGGCCGACGATCGGCGTCTTATAGGTCGTGATCACTTCGTTGTACGTCTGCGGGCTCACCCGCACCAGAGCGGTGTCCAGGACGTGCACGAACAGGAAGAAGAAGATCGTCGCGCCGCTGATGCGATGCAGCACCCACGACCACATCCCCGGATCTCCCCGATACAGGGTCCGTGGTGGCCGCCGCTTGCGTGATGGCTCCGGTGGCGGTGTCGGTAATGCCGAATCTGTGGTCGTCGCTTGCGTGCTCAAACCAGTTCCCTTATTCATCCGCGAAACTAAAGCCGGGCAATCGAGCTTAGCCCGGCAACGATGGGTCCGGAACCAGCCAACATCGTTCGCCAACGGCGCTTTCGTGCCAGGGTTAGGGTGGCTTTCTCGACTCGGCCGATCGGTGATTGGGGTTGCGGTATGCCTGATATTGATTGGGATGTGCTGCGGGACAAAGCAATACAGGCAGCAGCGGGGGCTTATGCCCCATATTCGCAGTTCCCGGTGGGTGCGGCCGCGTTGGTCGACGACGGTCGCGTGGTCGCCGGCTGCAATGTGGAGAATGTCTCATATGGCCTTGGTCTCTGTGCCGAATGCGGCGTGGTGTCCGCCCTGCATGCGACAGGTGGCGGCCGGTTGGTTGCCCTGGTGTGCGTCGACTCACAGGGAGTGCTGTTGATGCCGTGCGGGCGATGCCGCCAAGTCCTGCTGGAGCACGGCGGACGCGACCTGCTGATCGCGCATCCGGTCGGCCCCCGCCGCCTCGAAGAGCTACTGCCCGATCCGTTCGATGCCGATGATCTCACCCGGGAACGCCCTTGACTGACTTCGCATTCGACGCCCCGACGGTCATCAGGACCAAACGTGACGGGGCTCGGTTGTCCGATGCCGCAATCGATTGGGTCGTGGCGGCCTATACCGATGGTCGCGTGGCCGAGGAGCAGATGGCGGCGCTGTTGATGGCGATCTTCTGGCGTGGCATGGACCACGGCGAGATCGTCAGGTGGACAGCGGCGATGCTGGCTTCGGGCGACCGGCTGGATTTCAGCGATCTGCGGTCCGGTGGTAAACCGCTGGCCACCGTGGACAAGCATTCGACCGGCGGGGTCGGCGACAAGACCACGCTGGTGTTGGTGCCCGTCGTCGCCGCTTGTGGTGGTGCGGTGCCCAAGGTCTCCGGCCGTGGTCTCGGCCATACCGGCGGTACTCTGGACAAGCTGGAATCCATCACGGGGTTCAGCGCGACGATATCCAAACATCAAGTGCACCAACAACTCTGCGATATCGGGGCGGCGATCTTCGGCGCCGGTGAGCTGGCCCCCGCCGACAAGAAGATCTACGCGCTGCGCGACATCACCGCCACGGTCGACTCCTTGCCGTTGATCGCCAGCTCGATCATGAGCAAGAAACTGGCCGAGGGCATCGGCGCGCTGGTGCTCGACGTCAAGGTCGGTGGCGGCGCCTTCCTGTCGTCGGAGGAGCAATGCCGCGAACTGGCCGAAACCATGGTCGGGCTCGGTGTGGCACACGGTGTGCCCACGCGTGCGGTGCTGACCGATATGGACAGCCCGCTGGGCGCGACGGTCGGCAATGCGCTCGAGGTCGCCGAGGCGCTCGAGGTGCTGGGCGGCGGCGGACCGCCCGACGTCGTGGAGCTGACGATCCGGCTGGCCGTCGAGATGCTCGAGCTGGCCGGGATCGACGGCCGTGATCCCGCCCAGACCCTGCACGACGGCACCGCGATGGACCGCTTCCGCCGGTTGGTCGCGGCCCAGGGCGGTGACTTGTCGCTACCGTTGCCAATCGGTTCACATTCAGAGACCGTGATCGCGCCGCGGAGCGGCACAATGGGGAACATCGACGCTATGGCAGTGGGGCTGGCAGCTTGGCGACTCGGCGCGGGACGATCCCGTCCGGGTGGGCAGGTGCAGCCCGGCGCCGGCGTCCGGATCCATCGGCGCCCGGGGCAGCCGGTTGCCGCCGGTGAGCCGTTGTTCACGCTGTACACCGACACCCCCGAACGCCTCGGCGCCGCGATGGCCGAGCTGGACCGCGGCTGGAGCGTGGGCGACAAGGCACCGCCGCCGCGACCGCTGATCATTGGGATGGCCTCGTGAGCGCCCCACTGGAATTGCGGCAGATCCAGAAAGCGCCGAAGGCACTGCTGCACGATCACCTCGACGGGGGATTGCGCCCGTCGACCGTGCTGGACATCGCCGGCCAGATCGGCTACGACGAGCTGCCCGCCACCGACGCCGACGAGCTGGCGACCTGGTTTCGCACTCGGTCGCACAGCGGTTCACTGGAGCGTTATCTGGAGCCGTTCTCGCACACCGTGGCCGTGATGCAGACGCCGGACGCGCTGTTCCGGGTCGGCTACGAGTGCGTGGAAGACCTGGCTGCCGACTCCGTGGTGTACGCCGAGATCCGTTTCGCGCCAGAGCTCCACATCAACCGCGGGCTTTCCTTCGACGAGATCGTCGATGCCGTGCTGGAGGGCTTCGCCGCCGGCGAGAAGGCCGCCGCCGCGGCGGGCCGCCCGATCGTCACGCGTCTTCTGGTCACCGCGATGCGGCACGCCGCGATGTCGCGAGAGATTGCCGAGCTGGCAATTCGCTTCCGGGACAAGGGCGTTGTCGGTTTCGACATCGCCGGTGCCGAGGCCGGCTATCCGCCGACGCGACACCTGGACGCGTTCGAATACATGCGAGACCATAACGCGCGCTTCACTATTCATGCCGGTGAAGCGTTCGGTCTGCCGTCCATTCACGAGGCGATCGCGTTCTGCGGGGCCGACCGGCTCGGCCATGGCGTGCGCATCGTCGACGACATCGAAGTCGTCGAGGGCCGCGGTGTCGAGTTGGGCAGGCTGGCATCGATCCTGCGCGACAAGCGAATTCCTCTCGAATTGTGCCCGAGCTCGAACGTGCAGACCGGCGCGGTCAAGAGCATCGCCGACCACCCGTTCGATCTGCTGGCCCGGGCGCGGTTCCGAGTGACCGTCAACACCGACAACAGGCTGATGAGCGACACCACGATGAGTCTCGAAATGCACCGGCTGGTAGAGGCTTTCGGCTACGGATGGAGCGACCTCGAGCGGTTCACCATCAATGCGATGAAGTCGGCGTTCATTCCGTTCGACCAGCGGCTGGCGCTGATCGACGACGTGATCAAGCCGCGGTATGCGGTGCTGATCGGCTAGCACTGCGGCGGTTCGTTACACGACTATTCCAAGTTGTGTCGTCGCCGATTTCGAAGGATTTGGCTTCGTAGCGATTTCAGTGTCTACGACGTACCCCGCTACGCAGGAGTTTCTCGGCGCATGCTTCGCCGACTTGAAGATCGAGAAATCCAACAATCTCGGGGCCCATCTCGGCGGCCGCGCGCATCCTTAGCATCCAGCGTCATCGCACACGCCGTGGTTGAGCTGGAGAACGAACTTCCAGGGCTAGAAGGACGTCTGGACACAAAATAGTCAAAGAACATCCAGCGCCCCCAAGGTCACTGGAACCTGCCATCCCTGTGTATTTTACAAGTATGTTACCCTGAGAACAGGGATGTATCTCAATTACATCCATGTGAAGGAGAAAGAAATTAGTATGACACAGGGGACCGTGAAATGGTTCAACGGCGAAAAGGGCTTCGGCTTTATCGCCCCTGACGGTGGCGCAAAGGACGTGTTCGTCCACTATTCTGAGATCCAATCAGGCGGTTTTCGCTCGCTCGAGGAGAATCAGCGAGTCCAGTTCGAGATCGCCCAAGGGGATAAAGGCCCCCAAGCGGTGGGAGTGACCGCCATCTAGCCGTTCGACACGAAAACCCCTGGGGCGATCGGGCATTGACTTGCTTCGTCGTGGACGCCTTTGTTGGTCGACCTCGGGGGGTTTTCGCACTCGAAATCGTGCTTTATCAGCCCCGGCCGGCCAACCGGGGGACCTCGAGCTATTCGGCACCTTTCTGACTGGATTTTCCAGATTTTGGCGATCATCGACGAGTGACGTGTCAAGAGGGTTTTGATTATTCTGGCTTCGGCGCCTTCCTGTTGTCCGACGATATTCAACCCGTCAAATTCCTCCTCAACGCGGGGGGAGACGCCAGCCCATTCACGGACTAAGATCGATACTGTCGAGGGGTTTTCCTTGACTGAACAAACTGGACGGAATAGGAATGAAATCATGGTATCTCGGTCAACACTTATCTCGCCTTATGAAAAGCGTGTAAGACTCGTCAAGGAGACGTTGAAAACGCACTCGAAAATCGATGATGCCGCCGCGGGCGAGCTTGCGGTGCACGTACTGGACGCACTGAATTCGATCCCTGAGCAGATTCGCTGAGCGACAAAAGCTCACGACATCGTTGATCGGTGTCTCCCGGCATCACCGCACTTTGCGCCCGTTATTCGGACCCGTTATTCGGAGTAGTGCGAATCGGCCGCCGCTGCGTGCAGGCTCGCTAGTACCGCGCTGACGGTATCGGCGGTTGGCACCAAGCGGTCCGGATCGCAGATTCGCAGCACCAGGGATACCGCGGCACCCGGGACCAACGCCCAGGCGATTCCAGCGCCCGCGCAGCTCACCGAGATTCTGCGCAGCGCCGAGAAGCCCGCGGCACCAAAGAATTCCAGACGGGTCAGATCGAGGATCAGTCCGCGGCAACGCATCAGGTGGGCGAGTGGATACTCGGCCAGGGTATGCGCGTTCGTAGTGTCGATGTCGCCGTGGGCGCTGACGATGACCACCGACGACTTCATCCAGCGAGTGTCCCAATACGCCAATTGACCGTTGCGCGACTTGGGGAAAGGCGTCGAGAAAGGT
>JAQIZT010000211.1:0-34917 GCA_029228515.1 Populus alba x Populus x berolinensis | reverse complement strand
TATACTTAAAAAACCATGCCACTAACAAGTATTAACTTTAAATTCATTGTTGATTGTGTGTTGAAATACGGACAAACGCAATTGGTATGAACTACTGTTCCATCTGGAGCATTTTTATTTATTCATTGATATTTTGTGTATTAAATAATTAATTAAATATGTTTATTAGATATAATTCTTTTTGAAATAGAAAAAAAAACGTATCTTGCTTAAATTGAAAAATAATAAAAATAAACAATATGTACTTCTAATTTTTATATTTGAGAATTTTACAACTATTTTGATGTTTTGTGTGTTGACTATATATATATTGAAATATTAGTTGAATCAAATCATTCAATTAAACGTGATTTAAATCACTTCCATATAGGAATAAAAAATATTTTCTTGTACTTTTTTTCTTTTTACCCATATTTTGTAAACTCAACCTGTCTAAGTTTCAGGTTTTGATCGGGTCACTGGTCCAGTGCCAAGTCAATCCCTATTAAAAAAAATTAATACGACGTCATTCTTAGTATATAAAAAAGTTAATAGAGTGCAACCAGATTTTGTCAGGTTATCGGGTCAACCCGCCAACTCAACCCGAGTCAAACCGGTTCATGATTTTTTTTCTATATTTTCTTCAAACGGTCCGGTTTCAGCCCCTGATCGACCCGGGTCCCCTGGCTGGCCCGCCGATCTGGCCCGGGTTTCAAAACTATACTTTTACCCACTCACTTGTAAAAATACGAAATGATGGCTAGCTAATATATAACATGGTTTATAGTGATTAAGAATTTTTTTTTTTTTTTTTTTGAAATAGCTTTATATATCACAAACTTTATTTCAAATTATCAAATAAGTCTAGAATATTGACAAACACGCCTACAAGAACATCTAAATAAAAAAAATCATAATAGAACAATGTTTCTAGAGCAATAAATTAATAACAAAAACGTCTAATCATCATCCTGTATAAGAAAATTGATGTAAAAATGAAATTGGTATATTTAATTTTTGTCATCATTATCCACGGTCGCATCAAGAATTACCAACAAGAACTATTATAAAAGCATAATCAAACATTTGGGCTCACCGTTACTTGAAAATCGTCTTTCCACCTTATCGTGGATGTGAGATTGTGTTGCTGATAGCATCTGAATTTAATAAGCAACAACATTAAAAGTAGTTTCGAATACATCATCCTATCTCATTCTGACAAGAGAGGGTGGTGAAAAGCATTTCAAGAATATATTTTTTTAATTTATTTTTTTTATTGATAATAAATATTGCAACCTGTTTTACTTGTCGACTAATAATATAAGATTATTAATTAAAAGGAATTTCAAGAATAAATATTAAAGCACTTGAGTGCTCAAAAAAAAAAACAGGTTTCGAGCTTACTTGTGGCAAACAATGGTGTTGGAATTTCCAAGATATATAGTGCATGAACTATCGATAAAAGCTCCCTCGCTCCTAAAATCAGGAACGCTTTCTGTCGTGTTAGAAGGGAGGATGACATGTATCTTGCCTCGAAACTAATTGGAATAGTGATGACTGCTTGACTGAGAAAAGTAACATCTTTCTGCTCTATGCATTCTCCTCTGAAAACCTCCAACTTCCATGTTCAGTCATTAGCTATAAATATAAGACGAAATGCATAATTAATCCCCTAATATGGATAGTACAATGAAATTATCAATAACATTAATGGAAACAAAGAATATTGAACGAGAAAAACCCCGCATCCTATGTAGATTGCCTGAAGATTTAGCATGTAATTATAAAACTTAACCTATTTAATGAACTTATAAAGTTAACCAGTTTTAAGTTTAATTCAAATTAAATCAAAATGATTTTATTTAAGATTTATTTTAAAAAAAAAATATTAACCACAATGTCTTTATTGATTTGTTTAAAAATCAAGACATAGTTTCATTTAGAATTTAAATAATCAATTTTTATTTTAATTCAATATAAAACTCAAATTAAATTAATTGAATTCAAGTTTAATAATGCTGTAAGCATTCATTAAATAGCTCGAGAGAGGCTTAATTTAAAAAGTATCAGTTATTTATTTAGCTAAATAATAATATTTATGTTTAATTATAGATTTGTGTAAGAGGATCCCTAATTAAACTTCTATACTATAACAAATGTGGTTTGCTTTCTTTCTTATTTATATTCTGTTTTTTTATTTTTTTTCTTTACCATATTATTCTACAGTGTGACTAATAATATTTTAACAGAGATTCTAAAGAGAACAAATTCATAATATTTTCAGATGATGCAATAGAAAGAAACATGTAAAAAAAAACTCCAATTAAGTTTGGAGTAATTATATACCCTAAAGATCTTTACGTCAAGTACTATATATTTTTTGTACAAATAATGTTTTATTAACTAATGCCCCATTGTGGCCATAAAAAAAATTAACAATCAAGCAATTATTTAATTAAAATATTATTTAAATTTTTAAAATTGATGCATGTAAAAAGAATATTATTTATATTGAGGATATTAATTTTATCGAGGTTCATTATATGGTATATGTTAAAAAAACAATTAAAGAAAAAAACACTATTCCTTTCTACAACATATAAGTGTATTGATCTTCTAATATACATGCCATAATCATAAGTTTTTTCACAACGACTTATGGATACAAATAATTAAATAAATAATATAAATTATAATTTTAAAACTTCACTTATTATTTTTAAATTATTATATTAAAATAATTCTTTCACACAAACTAATCATGACCATCATAACCCTATCTAAAAGGGGGGGTTTTAGTTAATAAAGTCATCATAAGTGTGTGTTGGTACATTATTATTTTAAATAATATTCCTAAAAATATTTACGCGAAAATGTTTATCGAATTCTCAATCTTTTGATTAGTTAGATTTAAAGAGTGTCTCTATGCAAGATACACGGATTTTTTGTATTAAGAATGGCATTCGAATTATTATTAATAATTTCTAATTACTAATAACACTAATTAAATATTTTAGTTACATGAACAATCAATCTTTTGTTTACAATTTAAGATAATTGTTGAGTATTAATTAGATTTCAAATTAAATTTTTTTCTTTTAAATGGGCATATGTCTGCATGCATAAAAAATCCAACACCTAATTGACTATTAGTTTCTTATAATAAATTCATTATACCAAGTCTTAATCAATTTTTTTAATTTTAAATACTTTATATAGCCAAATTTTCTCTCTTTTTTAATTTATGTTTTAGTCCCTCAGTGGTGTGTGTGTATTTCAAGCACCCAAAAAACAACAATCTAATCTAAAAATACAAATAGCAGAACCGATCGAGAGAACAAACAAGCCTACCTTATGTTTAGAGAGAAACAAAGAATGTTACCATAAGCGTCTGGAAATATCGTATATCACGAACTTGTTGCGATGCTTGCTTCTGACTTGGAAAATGAGATTTCCATCTTCATCAGTAACCTTCCAATCATTCATTCCAAGACTGAATGATTTTCTCTGCAATCATTTCTAGGTCTACGGGGTGCTGCGTCACGAACTCTTGCCCTATCACACATCACTGGGCACTCAAGTGCCGCAATAGCTTGCCATTTCCCCTGGAGCTGGCTTCGGGATGTTGCCCGGTTGCCATGATCAGGCACTCACACAAGGTGGTATAAGCAGTATGGTGAATCGGTGTGGTATTTTCTATATTTATAGAGTGTGTAAATTAGGAGATATATACTTATGGATGCCTATATATAAATGTGGTGGACAAAGTCTTATAGTGAGGGATTGACAACTAAATAGTATGTAGTATCACAGCTGGTAACAGGTGCTGTTCCTTCCTAAATATACAAAAAAAAAAAGTTTTCTAAGTATTGATGAATAGATATATACCTTTTTTCTTTTTAACCAAATTGGGATTCTTGCTGTGATTTTTCTATTTTAATGTCGTTAATTTTGATAGAAAATGATAAACACCTTAACTTTAAATTAATTGTTATGGTCAGTGTCTCATAACTGTTACACTTTACCATTGTCAATTGCTATAAATTTATTGAAATTGCTGGTTATACAATGCATTAAAAGTTTTATATAATTGCTCTATATCAAAAATGTTTTATTTAATATATTTTACGGGAACATGCTAAATAAGCTTAATCTTAATACTTTTTATTAGACTTGATGCATTTATTTTTCAGTTGTGTAAAAAAAAAAAGTTAAATATTCCAAAAAAAAATAAAGAATATTAAATAAATACAACAAATCATTTTTATTTTAATATGGTGATGTTATTCTTAAGTGTTTACGATAAATTCTAAACAAGAAAACTATGAATTGATTTAGAAATATTAAATTGTGATTTGGAGGGTAAAAACTTGACCCTCCAATTAAATGCAATAGGGATCTCACTTTTTTTTATTATTATTTATCTAAGCAGGAGACCATCTTTCATCATTTAGTATTGTATTCTTAATTTTTAATTTTTCCATTTTAAAGTGAGAGACTCATTAAGTATGTTTTATAAAATCTAAATTACGAAGTGGGTCTCCCCCCATTAACAAAATTTAAAAATCCATAGTTTTCTTAACTATCACCGAACATCTTCAACAATTTAATTCTTAAGACCTTTTTACCAACCTTAAAACAGTTCTTCGTTAAATATCATCCCTTTAAACGTTGTAATATATATAATAATCTAATGCTAAATCCATCCTTAGTCTTAAATCCATTCATTTATTAAAATTATAAAATCAAATTAAATATAATTATGAAACTTGACCCAAACCTGATAGATTAATATAAGTCCTCGGCGTCCCAGGATTTTTGCCTAGGTCTTAAACCACAAAAAACCTAAAGAGACATTTTGGCTTGGTCAAAATCTATATGACCCTCTGAGTCAACCCAAAACCCAGGTTATTTTTTTGATAATCGTGAATATATTAAAATAGCCATTTAAGAGGATGGCCAAAGTAGATCCACAAGAAGTTTATTGTTAAAGAAACTTAAAGATTGCTAAAAACAATGTAAAAGTTTGAAAAACAAAAACTTAAAAAATACTCCAGTAATTGTTAAATGGTCCAGCCACTAGGAATCACCCCTAAATATTGTCTATATGTAGAACACCCTATCCACTAATTATTGTTGTTCGTTCCAACTCTGGATACAGTCTGAACCGTCTGGTAAATACAATACAATGGGTCAGCCACTAAGAATCTAAAATAATGTCAATATGTAGAACATCAACTCCAGATCCACTAACTATTGTTTTTCGCAGTAACCAACTCTGAATACTATCTGAACTTTTTGTAATCAATACAACTAGACCAACAATCAATGCAATGTTAAAGTAAAACACGCTTTAATAATCTAGTTAAATTTTCCTTGAAAACCAAATTAATTCCTAGTTAGCCAAATACTCCTAACACCTTCCATGTTTTTCCTTTTAAATTTTGCACTTGCCATTGTTATGCCTTTGAAAACATAGCTCATTGAAAGTTTTCAGGACATGTAAAGAGATACCACCCAAAAGAAATGAATTTTAACAAAAAATTCCAAATAAACTTGCATTAAATTAAAAAATGGTCTGAAAAGTTTCTTTGAATATCCACACAAAAGAACTACAAGATTGGATCAACTAGAAGAACTCGTAGGCTATAAAGAAAGGATCTTGTACATAATCTATTTTGCCACAAGCTAACCATATTGAAAAAATGTTTGAATCTGTGGGGGCGCTGTAAAACGAAGTACTCTTGAACTGTTCTATAATTTTTTGAAATGAAATAACTATATAGAGTCTATATTTATATGGATTATTTCTTAAAACTTTTGGATATGCAATAACTATATATGCATTTTCATGTTTAATATTCTTATAGCCTAAATACATATGTATTTTTTTTTTCTATTGTTCTCATGTTGATCCGAATCGACCTGTATAATCTGGGACCATACAAGGCTTCTTTAAGTCAACCTCTAAATGGGTTTAATACCTATGAAATTAACTAAGGACTACTTTTACTTTGAATTAAGGTTTTTTCTGTTCTGTCCAAACTACTTTTTCTACGAGGCATCTTTGTGGTCACATGAGAATACCTAGAAGTCTACCAATTTTTTATTTTTCTTTTTTAAATTATAATTAACTAAGATAGTTTTGTTAGAATTATAGTTATTTTACATTGATTTTCTTTTCACATGATATCTTTAATTGATTTTTTTTATTTTCTTCATTTAGGAATTTTATTTTATTTAAGTCTAAATGTCCCCCCCCGTTCATCTAGAGTAATAAGATTTCAACTATATTTTTTATTTTTTGGTTTTTCTTGATATTATGTATTTTTTTACAAATAAAAACATAAGGGTTAGAAGAAAATATTTGTTATTGCATTATAACTTACTTTACAAAATTATTTTTTGCTTGAAAAGGCGTTAAATTAATGTTTTTAAGGTGTTTTTGGATTATTTTGATGTGATGATATCAAATATATATAAAAATAAAGAAAAAAAAAAAACATTATTTTCTTTTATGTATTTTCCAATTGAAAAACATCTGCCACTAACAATACCAAAGAACACTTCATTAGAGGTTTCAAGCATATACATATCAATATCTCATTAAATTAAATTTAAAAAAAAATGTTTTACTATACCCCATATCACAATTCTTTAAGAATAGTATTTTGATAAAATTGTGCCCATAAGCCCAAAAAACCTTTAAAATAGGCATTGGGGGCAAGAAAATATTTTCATTGTGATGTAATTGTCTTTAACAGATTTGTGCAATGTTGGGTTAGTAATTTTATTTTATCTTATGTATAGAGAAAATTACTAGATTTAAGTAACCCTAAAATAAAAAAAATAGAATGTCTTTCAATTAAAGGGCATTATGGTCTTTTACTTTTTTTAAATAGTAACATTATTTTGTTTTCTTTCCGTAAAGACAAGAATTCAAATATCACTCTTTCACAAAGGTTTTTTTTGTCATTTTATATTGATTTTTATTTCTAATGTGAAAGTTACTCAAGGGCAATATAATTTTTTACCATACATATAAATATTATTAAAAAACTTGTTAGCATGTGAGTAACACGAGCCATTGAGCATACTACCCCTACGTCATTCATGCAGTATGTGCGAGTTTGGTTAGGTCAACAAACTCTATTGGTTATGGTTACATTTGAAATGTCTTAACAACCCCTTCGTGATGGGACGGTGCGTGCGCCTAAACACACTCATGATTTAAGTGTTGGAGCACCGTTTTTTTATTCTTCTCGCTATTCTCCTCAAATTCCATGCTACAAACATTTAAACTTTTAGATCATCCCCACTTCAATTTTATTTTCCTTTCACATGTGTGTGGTTCCATGTTAGTATGATTACTATTTTTTATTTTGAATAATCCTATGAAATAACAATTGTTTTTTGTTTTAATTCCACCCCCTTTTATTTTTAATCTTTCAAATTTAGTTCATATTCTTTTGATGGCTATTTGTTTTTGTTTGAGATTATTTTTTAGATTATTTGTACATTATCAATCCTCGTTGGGGTTTTTTTTTTTCCTAGCAAATTTGACCCGTAGTCTTTTTACTGCTATATTTTTGCTTTGGCAAGATTTTTAAATTGATATTTTTTTTTTTCATGGATTTCATCATTTAAAATTAAATTTAGTTGGGAATTAATCTTCTCAATTGAAAACCTCAGCAAATTATTTCATAAGATTGGTGTATACTTTGATATTAGACTAAGTTTAGGAGATTCACTAGTGTATGCTTGTTTTTTTCTCTTTCTATTGGGTTATCTTGATCTTGGTGCCCTAATCACATCAGGTTATCGAGTTCATCCTGGAGTTGACTTATATTTATTTTTATTGTTTTTTTAATTAAATATTTTTCATTTTCGTCCTTCAATATTGGACTGTTTCAATATTGGTGAGCTTCATGATTTTATTCAGTTTGCTTTGCAGATCGTGGTTACCCTCGTGTCACGACTAGGTTTGAGATTTTGCATATAGATCCAAGTGGGTTTGTTATCGAGTTTTTTTTACCTTTTTTTAATTATTTTTTTCTTAATTTCCATCCTTAAAACATTTTATATGCTAGAAAAAAAAATATGAGCTCCCAACTTTCTTTTAATGTATTCGTCTAGTGAGTTATCGTAATCTTATTTGATTTATTTTTTTAGAAATTGATCTTCAAACTTTTTCCCTGCTTTTCTTTTTATGGTATTAAAAATTAAGCCTTTATAATCTATTTTGACTTACATTTCATAGTAATATCTTGGTCTTATAATTAGAGTCGTGAGTTTTCACATTTTAATCTAGTTTAGATCAAGCTATTTTTATTTTTATTAGTAATAAAAGAAGTTATCGCAATCTCATAATTCGTCGTCACAATTCCGTTAACATTGAGTGTTTTTTTTATTGGATTGTCCCACATCTCATGACCTGGTTCAAGGATGAAGCAGTTAAACCTAATTGATATGCAATTTTTTTTTTAATTTTATCATTTAATATTGTTGTTGAGTTGATGATTATACTTTCATATTTCTTTGTCCGGTTTGTTTTTTATTAGGTTTTTCTTATCTCATGACTAGAGAAAAGTGCTTAAAGAAAATTGGTTTGCTTTTTTAGTTCATTTGAATGTATTTGATCTAAATTGAATTGTTTTATTTAAAAATAAGAAATAAGATGAAGAACAGTTTAAATTTCAAACCATACATACAAAATATCATTAAAGAAAAAAAATCCTTAAGCTCAAATCGTAATTATAACCACATGATTGAATTTGATTTTTAGTCATTCTATCAAATTCCAATAGAATTTATTTGAAAAAACAATTGGAAAACTGTATTTAAAATTTAAAATTTTTATATTATAAAATTTTTGTTTTTTTTATTTTTTTAGATTATTTTGATATTTTAATCTCATTAAATAATTTTAAAAAATTAAAAAAAAATCGATGCATTTCCAAGCGAAAAACGCTTTGAACCGCTATTACAATCGCAAACAGGTCCATATTTGGTATGTTTTGAAACAATGTTTTTATTAAAATTTATTTTTTTTTTATTTAATTTTTTTTATTTTTTAAAAATTATTTTGAATATATTAATATCAAAAATATTTTTTTAAAAATAAAAAAAAAATTATTTTAATATAGTTCTAAATAAAAAACTACTTAAATATTAACCACTACCCCCACTCCTTAATACTCCTTACACATTAAAGCACAACTCCATTATCGGGTCTACTGTTAATTCAAAGTAGCGGATAAATAGGTCCATTTAGTCATATATTTTTATGATTAAAGTTTCAAGAAAATGTTTTTTTTTAATGGGATTGATGTAAAATTATATATAATATATAATATTTATAATATATTAATCAATGTTTTTTAAAATAAAATTACAATAAATATATAGTTTTAAACCAACCTCCAGACTTTTTTTTCGTGGAAATGAACCGGGCCTATGTGTCATGGCCCATTTCCTTCTTTCACCTTGCTGTAAGGGATTTTTCCAACGAGAAAGCTGCCTCGAATCTGACTGAACTGAAGTACTCTCATAAAATAATGAAGTGACCATGACCATAGCCATAAACAAAAAATCTGTAACAACATCTCCCACACGAGATGATCTTCTTTCAGAATCCCAAAAAAAAAAGGCAGATACACGTTCTAAAATGAGTACTAGTTTCTTCCGAAGAAAACACCATGAAAATGACCATACACACCTTTCAAGGCAAGATGGCAAAGAGCTTTCAACCAACACCAAGGCCCAGGCAATCTCTTAAAACAGTCAGCTACAATACCACCATTGCTAGAAAATCCCTGTATATCCCATCTTCCTTCTTCTCTTAATTACTCCTTTAGCATCTATAATGTTGAACCAACCCCTAAAGTCTAATGACTTTATTATCAAAACCTCTTTTTAAAAACCTCTCAAATTCCATCACATATCTGCAATCTTGACCATCTTGAAAAAGTTGAAAAACTTTGAACCACCCTGAATCTATTTTTGATTATCTTATAGAATTTTAATGGAATTACTGAAAAAAACCAAGAAGCAATTGAGTTGTTCTGTAGAATTCCAAAGTTTTAGATGGGTTCCTTCTGTTTACTCACTCAATACGTTGATGCCAGTTCTTTGTAGAAAGCAGTAAAGGTCTAAACTTGGTGCCTAAAATTTTTGTTGAGCAGTCAAAGTTATGAATACACGAATGGAAAATTCGACTTTTTTCAGGTAGTTATTGCGGCTCTCTGTAGGATTAGAAGGGCGGGTTTTGCTATTGAGATCTTGAGGTTGTATGGTGAATGGTGGGTTTAATGTAAATGCAGAGATATGTTCTATGTTATAGTCATGTATTTGTGAACAGAAAGAAGCAACCAAAGTTCGAGGTTTTGGCGTTTTTAGAGGAATTGAGAAAGTTAGGATTTTGTCCTGGAATGGTGGATTATAGTAATAGTTATTAGGTTTTTAGTGAAAGGAAAAAGGGGTTTGGATGCTTCTGCATGTTGTGAATCAGATGAAATAAGATAAAATTTAGCTTGGATAAGGTTTATAATTGCACTCAGAGTTTACACAGTTGATGAGATAATTTGTGGTTTATGCCATAGAGACCTCAGTTGTAAAACACTTGAATTGCTTGAGAAAATGGTTTAGTATGAATGTCACCGGGTGTTAGAGATTGTAAAGCGCCTTCTCCTTGACTCTGGATTCAAACTTGGTTTTATAGAGACTACATTTGTTTAGTTTGGTAATCACAATTCAAACTCAGTTAAGTTGTGAGAATGTTGCTGTTGATGGTAGACACTATTATTCCGAATTTAGTTAAGCATTGAGAATTTTGCTGTTGAGTGATTAAACCTCTTGAACTGTTGTTTCCCCAGAAATGGTTGAAGTCAGTGATGAACTCATGAATAAAATTTTTGAGGCTAAGGAGAGTTTATCTTCTTGGGCGGTGGATCGAAGAATAAATTGTGTATTTGTTGAATTTTCAGTAATGTTGCCTCAGGGGAGTGCCGCGATGCTTATAACATCAACTAGCTAGCTTAATATGAAATTCTCAAACAAATTAAAAATACAAATGACATGGTTTGAATTGAAGCATCCAGTTGCAACCTGCATTGTTGTTCTATTTAGAAGCTAAGTTGGTGTAGTGGATGGAGGCAGCTGGTATTTTGAGCAACCATGAGGCATTTCCTCCTTCACTGGGGGAACATGCAACTAGTCTGTTCTGAACACAAAAATCCGTCCACACCAGTATGCTTTCCTGGCCCATGCCTGGTTTTAGAAATTACAAAGAAAATAGCACCAAATGTTAAAGGTATAACATCCAACTCCCAGTAGTCTCCTCAATTTATGTGTTCATAGCTTAAGATGGGTATAGTTCATACTATTGTGGTGTGTTCTGGCCAAGTCTTTTGTGCCTTGTTTTTTCTCATCTATAACTTCACTGTTCTGAAAGGAAACCAAGTACTTGAGTCACTGTCTGGCAATTGAATTGGCCAACTACTTTAAAAACATGCAACAGCTTGCTTCTATACTTGGTGTTTTGTGTTTCTTATTTTTTCACTAATGTTGAATATTAATATTCAAATTCAACCCTATGGTCTGTTCTCACAATGTGTTCGTTGATTTTCTTTGATTCATCCCTTGCAGCGTTCTCAAATTTACCACCGTGTGTAACATTTTTCTTTAAGTGGAATTATTGGAAAGACAAGAACTTTTAATAGATAGAATATACGACAGATCCCTACAAATGGTGCTTGAGGGAGTGTGCGGTGTGCTCAGGGAGGCAGGATTAGCGAGGTAGAGTTGGCGTGGATAATGCTGGTACTCGGGTACAGTGGATGTCGTGGAGATGGCGGGCTAGATAAGTACGTGGTATGATTTAGTGGATGGATATATCTAGGCAGTGACTAGCTGGTACGGGAATACACATACACATAGTGGAAATGTAGTATTCCTCATCGTGGTATAGAGTTGATCCGCGCAGTGTCATATATGTATTATTGAGAGTCAGCGGTTCTAAAACTATAAGGGCGAGTACTATTTCCGTAGGCGTGGCGCTCATTGGTAGTGCACGTCATTGTGGCCGGTGCACTTTAGTGGTTGTCTCACTGGGGGTGAGGCCGATCACGCACAGCTGAGTGCAAATCTATTGGAACGATTTAATAGCCGTTAGTAAAGGTTGGGACACTATACGATCTGTTAGTGGCGCGTGATCAGTTACTATTAAGTATGGTAGTCTGATATGTCCTTCATCACTGACTCTGTTCATCCTAGAAACGCATAAGCTGTTGCTTGTTGAAATGCGTCGTTGCTAATCTCTCTTTTCCATGAATTTAAGCGTCCATTGGATTTGATTAATGGGTAGGAAATGAGCACAATTATGGATATGCGTGCTTTTGTTATTATCTCATTTCTTTACATGTCATCGTTTCCAACGGCAGGCCTGCCAAATGAGGTTGCTAGAGTAATTGGTAAACCAGCACCCAGTGCCTGCAATATTCTTCATTGGGGTATTTTTGCATGATCAAATCTAAGTCTTTTAAGGTTTTGGTTTACAAGGCATTTGTTATTATTAAATTTACTTGCTGAATCTGGATAGTGATTGCATGCCCTACTCCTGGTTTTCATTGATTGAATTTTCATTATGATTATAGACTATATAGATCCCTGTCCAGCGTCCACTCCTTGTGTACTCTCTGCATCAAATATTGTGAATTTAAACAAGTCTATATCCCTACAACGGCTGCTTTCATTTTTTCTTGAAAGTGGCCAAAACTCTTGTACTGTAATCGCACTAGAATTTGATTAGAGGATCACCAAGATAGAAGAACATATCAAAAAGCAACTGGGGTCAGACTCTGTCATCTCTACCATCTGTTTATTGTTCACAAAATCTCTTGCAAGTCTGCCATAGTTGCAGGGAAGAGTCTAAATGAAACGAAATTTGCTCCATTTCTTTCCAAGCTTGTAGAGTTGCATTGTAGTAGATGAACAGTGATCAAGGACAATCTAGTAATCTGGCACCTGAAATACTGTCAGCAACAAAATTATCATATTTAATGTTAGCTTTACCAGTACACTCAATCTCATAGAAAGCCATTATTCTGTGTTTCGAATTATAGTTGGTGTATTTAGAGATGGCAATGGTTCAAAGGCAGTTTTTTTTTTTTTTTTTTGGGCATAAATTGGTTTTGGTTAGTATTTGGATAAAATCCCAGAAATATAAATTTGATAAACCTTACCCGAACCGAAACACATACATGTTATATCTATACAGTATATATAATGACACTTTATAATTACAATTTTGCCATTATATCAGAAACTCTAATTTTTTATAAGAGCATGGATTTTTGAGAGTGGAAATGGTGATTTTTATAAAAAATAGTTTAAAGGTGTAATAGCTTTAATTTTAAAAAGTGCGGGGAAGTGATGTTTTTTGAGATGAATGGCTGCTTATTTTTATTTAAAAATCAAAGATAACTTTAAATATCTTTAAATTAAATAACTTTAATTGGTTTTTTGTTTTATACATGATAATTAACGAATATTCAATTACATAGTTAATAACCTTTAAATGTTTTAAAATTAACCAATAGCAATCTAGATTTATATTAAGTATAATAGATCTTAGCTCGTATTGATCGCAGCTTAATTAAATTACTTAGTAGTTCTATTTACTAAAAACCCTAAGTAAGATTTTGATTATGTGTTTTATTTTTATGTTTGCTTCTGCTTTTTTATGATATTTGTATGTTTTTTCAAAGAAAAACAATTTTTTGAATAGTAAATTCATTAGTTTTTAAAAGAAAATGTATAATTTATTAAATAAATTGTTTAATTTTATAGCTATAACTTCAAACGATAATTTTAATTTAAAGTGATTTTACCAATAATACATCACATTCATCGACATCAGGGATCAAATAGGCTTTTATTATCGTGTTGAAACAATTTATTTTGACTATATTATGAATGGGATATCGATAGTGTTTTTGTTTACAGATAGTTAACCAAATTTATTAAAATTATTTACACTAGAAGAAGAAGAAGAAGAAAGACTTCCCTATTGCCCCCTCTGTTTTCCACTCATGCCATCAAGATCGTCTGTGGCTCAGACTATAAACTTCAAGCAAGAAAGACTTCCCTCATGAGCTGGTAGAGAAGCATTGATCCACAAAGCAGGGTCCTCAAGTTTAAACTCCATTTATGTATTTGGCAAAGAGATAGTTTTAGCAGTTCAGTAAGCATTCATCTCCGTTGGAGAGGTACATGCAAGCCACCGCCATGACTAAATTAAAAATAAAAATAGTTGATTCACTTTCTACATATTCTTGGTGAAATCGTTGGAGTGCCTAAATGAGCGTTATTGTGTCAATTCTAGGATTGCCTTTCTTGAAATGGACTGTAGGCGTTATAAGGACCTCTCCGTCTTATGGGCGAAAGCTCGATGTCCATTTCAGAAAGATGCAACACAGCACAAATGGTGTTTCTATCAACCTTTTTCTTTTCTTTTCTTTTTTTGTTTGGAGTAGAAAGGTGGATGATGGGTGTTTTGTGATGTGTGTGAGAGAGAGAGAACAGAGAAGAGAGAGAGATTTAAGAAATGATGATTCTTAAGAATATGTTAAAGTTAGCAAATAAGCGTCCTTTATGAATTGAGGAATTTGAGGTGTCGCTTGGTGATAATAAAGGAATACTGGAAACGATAATGATTTTTTGTTTCTTTGTTGCGTAGGTGTTTGATCCAAGAAATGAGAATACAATATAATGCATTTTAAACAAAGTAATAATAATAACAACTAGTATTATTAATGAGAACTAATTGAGTAGGGAAAATCTCTATTCCTCTATTTCACGAATTAACTGTTTATTGTAGCAATATGTCTTTTAATTTTAATTTTAATTTTATTCTTCTATTTATTGATAATAAGCTTTATATTTATTTTGTTTTGTTTTTTTTAATATTATTATAATTTTATTATTTGAATTATGAGTTTTTTGGGTTAATTATATGAGCTCTAGTTTTTTTAAAATATTTTCTTTCAAATTTCATCCTTTATTATTTAGGTTTATTGAAAATTAAGTTTCATGATTAGTTTGTTTTATATGATAATATAACAATCGCATGATTCAAGTTAAGAGTTTGGCAGGGTAAACTATATTGACTTGGATCGTTTTTTTTAATTGATTTTATTTTAATTTTATTTTTTAATATTGACTTAATTGAAAATTAAACTTTTTAATTTGTTTTGAATTTATTTTTTATTGGTTTAAAGTCTCAATCACATGATCAAGGCTTCGCAGATTAATCTAGATTGACTCGAGTTTGTGTTTTGTTTTTTGTTTTTTTAATTTTGAATATTGAATTGATTGAGAATTGACATTTAATATTATTTTTTGCTTTATATTCTATTTAGTTATTACGGTTTGATATATTAGGTTGTGGATTAGTAAATGTTAATCTGAATTGATTTGAGTCAATTTAATATATTGACTATCTCAATATTTTTTTTAAAAATATGTTTGTCTTGAAATAATTGTTAGTCGAACTATGCCTTCTTCTTTTTCCTGGTATATATACTATCTTTGAATTTGTTAAGTTAATCAGGTTTTATTGGATGAATTTTCTACCTCATTTATTTGTTTTCTTTTTAAAAATGTGCTAAACAAATCTGTATAAATATTTTTTTAAAGAAATTATACCAACCTGAATAGCTAAGTAAAAAATCGAGTTATTAACTATTTCCACTGCTACCAATACTACCTTCAATGTTGGTGATCATATCCATCCAAGAGATAGAATCCACCCTAGCACTCTGTAATCCCCCCCCCTTTTTTTTTTCTCAACGGAAGTTCATCCACCCACCGGATAAAATATCCAAGTAAATGCTTGGAATATACTTAAAAAACTTATTTTAATTTCTTGAATCTGATCCACGTTGAGCCAGTGTTCTTGCTAACGATTACATAATTGTCCAATTTTTCTGTTTTCACCAAGGTGAAAGCCAGGCCTCCAACACTTGAAGCCTGTCTTTAGTCGGGATACACGGTTCCCAAATTTTCTATCCGTTGTGATGAAAAACTGAGTAAATTCATATTAGATCCATTACACATCCCATTCCCAAAAGACCAAATTAATATTTTAAGCATGATAATGCTGCAATGTATGGTAGCCGAGCTTTCTTTCTAATTAATATAATACGGTAATATATTCCGCAAAAAATAAAATGAAAGAGTTTGCTTTAGATATAAAAATCCATCATTAACAAGGATGGAAAAAAGATTACTCAAGCAACTTGAAGAAAACGAAAGATTTACATGTCTAAGCCATCATTTTTCTAAGGTTGCTTGCAATCAAGATCACTCTATAAAACTTGATAAGAAGGCATTGATGCTGTGAACGGCATTTCGCTGTCTTTCAAACGTGGTTGAGAGGGAAAAAAAGAGCTAAATTGGATGGATTAGAGGCAATATCTGCGGTGGCGTTTGCTATCTTGCACTGTCCCCTGGATGGTGGCACCAAAATGCTACATATCCATGAATAATACAGACACCACTTTTCTTGGGAACTCAAGCCTCGATGGCTTTGCTCCACTCATCTCTAATCGGTTTTATATTGGTGAAGACTGAGAGCAACATTGATAAACACCCACTACCTGTTAATGGAAGGAGCGCAGAGATAAAGAGAGAAAACTGATGATCAGCAAGAAATCTCACGTCTTTTAGTTGCCAGGCTACTTGCCTGTATATCTGCGATCACATGAGTTTCCGGCAAGACTCGGTGGAGAAGAGAACACCTACCTTTTTTCCCATAATTCATACTGTACTGTTTCTCTAGCTTTTCTGTAATATGAAGTCTCAGCTGGAAGCAGTTCATGATAGAACAACAACCCCGGCCCACTTCCATATTTTCTAGAAAACAGAAAGCAGCATGGCATGCAGCACCATTGAAATTCCGTGGAAGAAATTTGTAAGAGTAAATTTAAATTTCTCCTCGTAGGAATGCCACAATTTTATACTAGAAAATATGAGTGGAATTTATTTTTTTTCTCCTAGGATATATGATGAAATTATACCTCGATATAACTCAAAATATACTGAAAGAAAACAAAACAAAATTAAACGTAGATTCATTTAAATCTTTATTTTCATTAAGCATGTAGTATTGACAAATTAAGAAAAAAGGATGATATTGTTTATCAGTGAATGAAAATTGAAGTTGGTAGGGTATGGAGATTACTTGAGAAACAACTAATTATTAGATCAAGATTTAGATATCATTTTTGTTTTTTCTGAAAAAACAATTTTTATTTTTTTTTATCTTAATTCAATTATTTATTTAGTTTAGAATATTTTTTAGATGATAATGGAGAATATTTTTTAAATTTTAAGAATAAAATTTAAATTTATCCCTTGTTACCACAAACAGAAATGGACAAAATAAAAATATGAGGGAAGCTGAAACTACTTATTATCACAACCAAGAAGATTGAATTAATACAAACGAAACTTTTGAGATGAATTGTGAGACACCATCTAAAGCATACTGTAAGAATTTACCCTAAATTTTTAGAGTTAAATATAATTTAGTCCTTATAGTCTTATATAAAATAACTAATTACTCCTTGTAGGATCAACAATAATTAAATAATCATTTAACCCATGGCTTAATTTAAGTGTATGTTTTTTGAAAGGAAAAAAAAAAAGCTTTCTTTTCTCATCAACTTTTCCATCCCAATCTAATGTTTTTCTTTACCTTTCTATTTATTAAAATAAAAAATAATTACCTAAATTAAATGCATGGAGAAAATTAAACTAAAATCGGAGATTTTCTTTTCTTATAGACTAATTTAATTATTTTGCTAAATTACAATAGGTCAATTATTAAATAAATAAGAGTTTTTATTATTTAAAAATTATGTCATGAGGATGGATAAATAATAATATTTTACTGAGGTTGGTTTTTCTTCTTTTTTTAAATTAACATTCTCTTTTTTTTTTCTTCACCTACTTTTGGGTTCTAATTCAACAAAGCCCTTTTTCTTAACTCTTTTTTTATTTTGTTTGGTATTACACAAAAAGAGGTACGAACCCTATCACCATTTTTTGTATATATGTATATAGAATAAAAACATATAATAATACATGTAGACTGAAGGGTAAAATATGTTAAGTTATTTGGAACAAAAGCCTTTTATTTAATCATTTTAATAACTCCATGGTATGATTTTCGTTTTTATTCGTTATTACAATTGATGTTCATATAAATAATGGAATAAGACTAACACTAACTCCTTCCAAACATTAAATAAATAATTTTTTTTAAAAAAAGATCATAACACATTTATTATTTATTTAATTCCACATCCATCAATATAAAAGTTGATGTATCAGGCATTACATATATTTGTTTAAAAATCCATTGATTAAAAAAGTTTAGAGATCAAGATATTAATCGGGCATACCTAAAACTAAGGTGAGAATATCAAAGTTCAAATAATATATATTTAGGATAACTTTCAGATCCAATATCTTTAAGTTTAAACCACACGTTAAGACCAAAGGTTCATGCGGGTGAGATATCAAACCTAATACTATTGAGGGATTCAACTACATGACTAAACTCAATTTTTATATTGGTTTTTTGATGAGGTGCCAAACTTTAAATATCCTTGGATTCAGCTTACAAATTAAATTTTTAATAACATGTCGAGTCTAGAGTGAGTCAAATTCAACATCCTTGACTTTAAACTATGTAACTAAACCAGAAATACACTGTGGGTCTAGAAAAATGACCAGACTCAACATTTTCGGTTCAATTATGTGCGAAGCTTAAGTCTATGTGCATTTGACAAAATACCAGACTTAACACATTTGGATTTTAACTAGAAGTTGAGCCCAATTACATGTGGGTTTGACAAAATGTTTAGACCCAATATCCTTTAGCTTTCAAAAATAAAAAAAATACAAAAAAAAAAAAAAAATAAATAATTACATATTGAGCTCAAGTGCAATGTAAAGTCTGGAGAAATATTAGACACAACACCATTGTGCCTGTGGAAATTTTTCCAACTCCATAATACATATGGTGTTGATAATTTTTTAAAGCCCATCTTAGGTCATGAAGATTTGTTTTTTTTATTCTTATGTCAATAAAATAGTTAAAAGTTCTCAATAATGATCACCTCTCTGGAATTTTTGGATACATAAAAGTCTTATAATATCCTATAGTATTTCCATCAATATTAACATTGTGTAAGAAATATATATCTTCTCATTAATATTGTGTAAAAGATTATTTATGTTATTTAATATTAATAAGAGGGAGATGGACATTCCAACACCTTTATTCAAGCAACATGACAAAAGTTCACTAGACTATTATATATACCTTGTTTGAACCATCTAGGTACATAATTTCATATTTGTTTTTATATTTCTCTAAGCACTTATAATTTATTTTCAAAGTTTTTATTATACACAAATTAAAAACAAACACTTTTGTTCTTGGGCAATTAAAAAAAAATATATTTTTATTTATGGCAATCCCTTAGTTAAGTTTCAGATTTTATTTAATCCCATGAAAAAAATATGTTTTCTAAGTATCAAATCTTTTATCATCTTACGATTCATTCTTTATCTCTGTACTAAAAAAAACCTTCATATTAGAATTTTGAAACATTATGAGAAGTTGCACGTGAAAGAAAAAATTCCTACTTGATTGATTGATTTAAATGATTTTTACATTCAATTATAGAATCCAATGAAAGTATAATTTTTATAAATGTTTTACTTGCCGGGATTTATTAGACAGGGAAGGAAGAGAAATAGGTGAGATGATATTTCATAAGAAATTAAAAGGATTATAATTATAATCATAAACACTCAAATTATGGGACTAAGAAGGCTCATTGATTGGGTTTCTACTGTTCGTAAACCAATAATACATTGGAAGTTTAGGTTGAACTTGCTAGTAATTAACTCGGTTTTTTTTTTCCTTCACCACTTTGGGCTCAAATTCAACGAGCCCTTTTTTTGTTTCTTGACTTTTTTTTTTTTTTTTTCAACAATTTACAAAAGTGAGGTACGAAGCCTATCAGCATTTACGTGGTGTGATATAAGAACAAATAACAGATAATAAATATGTCATTCAATGATTAGACCGAAACGAAAAATGTGTGGAGGCCTTTGGAAAATGATAAAACTCAAATTCAAATGGTTTTGTTAGTCAAGGATAAGCTGCTCTGTCAATATAAACTAATGGGTTTAAGAAAACCCTAAATTATTCTAAACATGGAAAAAAATAATTTTTTTAAAAAATATCAAAACAAATATTATTAACTAATTAGTTAAGCAAAAACTATTGTCTATGACACTAAAGTTGTCTGCTCTAAATCACTATAATAATACAATAAAAAAAAATTTCAATACAAAATTAAGACCATAATTGTGGATGGCGATGGCTTATTAAAGACAATTTTTGCTCCTAAAAATATAGGATATATTATTTCTCGTTTTTAGTTTTACCATATGTTGGTTTCCGCAACAAGAGAGCATTCAAAGACCAATATCATCACGAAAAATTCGGGAGAAATATTTGACAAATAAGGGCTTCTAAAGACATTTTTGCAGTCATAAGACTAATATAGGCCCATTAATTCGGTCCTACTGCTCTTATTATTATTATTTATTTTATCCCTTCGTAAATAACAAGGATCAAGACAACTGAGCTAGCAAATAGTGAGAAGATACAGAGAATAAATGTTGCTAAGAAAAAATAACTTGAGAAGAATAGATTAGGAAACATAATTATACATACTTTTAAAAGCATGGGATTAACTTAATTGCTGATATTTGTGCCAGATACTTTTGTGATCTATTTTTTATTTTAATTTTATTTTATTTTTTGGCTGTTGAATAACATTCAATCCTGATTGTAGAGTTACCTCTGTCGATGGATAGCTCAAACTTCTTCACAGATGGATATGGAAATCAACTGTCGGCATCATAATAAGTCTTGATTCTAAACTCTGCATCATGATACTAATAATTGAGTCAAAGCTTATCTTTATCCACCATGACGATTTTGAAGTACATATATCGCTCACTGACTTTCAACTTCGCAATATGACAATATATCCAATAAAACAAGACGTAGAGGTTAGATCTTTTCCTGGATCTTTATTCTCACCATTCAAAGAATTGTTTTTCTTGATCTTCACAAATATTATATTTAATTATACACCCACTTATTTTCTTTTGTTTGTATGTGTATCTTCGTTAAACATAGATATATACGAGGAGTGCTTTTTACGCATAGTGTTTTGACCACAAGAGAACAAAAGGAGAAATGGTTAGGTATGCAATGCCTATGGAGCCATAACCTCTCTCCACAAAAACACAGAACAAGAATTATGCTAATTACCTAACATGGGTTTAAAGATGACTCACCTACATGCATGAATTCCGTCGCTGAAGAGGAGTTTCTCGGTCCTATATGAAGTGCCCAGACGAGCTAATAATATAGGTGCGGTAGTGATCATGATGGGGAAGACAGGCACATGAAGAAACTAAACTCACTGAGGCCAACAAAATCTATAGGAGGTAAGAGTCATAACTCGAGCAAGAAATGTCTCTCTCACTCTGTGTGCATGAGTTAGTAATGCACGTGCCCTGCTTCTCCATCTTGCTCACACACACCTTCTCTTCACTTGATATCGCTGAACAGCTCCAGCTAGAAGCTCAACCTAGCTACCTCCTCTCTCACATAAGAAAATGAGTGAGAAAGAGAGGGGGTGGAGAGGCGGAGTGGAGTTTTCTTAAAATGGTGAATTTGGGACACCTATCTAGCAATTTTCAGGACGCGGTGTCCACTAATTTATAACAGAAGAGGTAAATGAATGTGTGTTCCAAGGTGGTTGTGAGGCAAGAAATGAAAAGGCTTAGTTGGGTGTGGGACCTAGTGACTTTGCAAGCCAATTGACCTCGAAGCTCAGCTTGTCACAACAATCATGAATAGCATTGGACCACAGCATCACTAGCGTAAAATAGATTTACTTCAATGCCCTAGCTATGGCTTGCATATTCTTAATTATTCAAGACAACTAAAAAGATTAATCCAATTATTTTGTTGGTGGCACCTGAACAACAGTTCGAAGTGCATTTCAAAATGGCATGTCACTAATGTTTATTCAAATGTTCTAATCTTAAAGTTTATACTTTGTTTGGCCTCCGAGGCAAGAAAGCGGCCACCACACTTAAACAAATTTGTCAAGATATTATCAATTCATAAGCTTTAGATCCCATACTCATTAGGAGTCCAATGTGATCGGCTTCACTAGTGCTCACATGCTAAGCAATTTTAAATGATTCAACTTTTTATGTATTGATAAATTTAGATAGAAATGTATCACCATCTCCCGTCTACATAGAGAACAAAAAGTGAAATAAACACTATGTCTTACTCACCTTGTTTATCCCACCAAAAAAGTTTTGAATCATCTAGAAGTTTGAATTAGATAATTAAGTTTGGATTTTTAGGAGGGATTTAGAAAAAAAAAGTCATTTTAAAAACTTTTATACTAAAGTTATTAAACCTAATCTAGTCATGATCTGATCCAAGATCACGCGTAATAATTTCTCTAGCAACAATAACTATTTATACATAATAAACCAACACTTAATTAATGATATTTAAGAGAGATTAAGAAAGTAGAACTTCTAGGTCAATCTCCATCTATAATTAAAAGAAAAGGAAACCTTATATGTTATTAGTGATGTGCATATGTAAATTAATTGTTATGGATTCACATGATTGTAGATATGATAAGAATATGAATTGATATACCAAGATTGTAGGAGTAAGATTTTAGTATCCTTTCTATTTAAAACTTGTATTATGTACATGTAATTAATTATGATGGTGATAGCCTAAAAATCTTCATGGTATTGGAGTAGGTTCTTATTGTTCTATTTTTTATTTAAGATTCTTATTAAAGAAACTTCTAAATCTAACGATGTTGATGCTGAGAAACAAACCTTTTAACATTTTAGAAGGAGAACCAAATTCTAGTTAGTGTATGGACTCTATATTGTTGAATGAACTTAACTATCTTCTTTGGTCAAGGGTTGTGACAATTGCTATTGGTGGAAGGTCCAAACTTGGCTATGTTTCAAAAGCGTTTTTGAAAAAATTTAAACTTTTTTATTTTTTTTCTTACTTAAATTAATATATTTGTGGTGTTTTTAGATTATTTTGATAAGCTGATATCAAAAATAATTTTTAAAAAATAATATATATATATATATATATATATATATATATTTTCTGAACTTGAAAAGAATTTTGAAAAGCAACCACAACCACAACTCCCAAACTGTCACTTAACATGTTGATCCTTCCGTCACAAAACCTATAAAGCTTGATAATGCAAATATTTAGTAATTCACTTAACTTATCTCATTTTAATGAGTGGTTTAGTTGCACTTATTTTGTGCATGTATAAACTTTAAATTATTATAAGCGTGGATCTAAAGGTATGTTAAGTATATTTTTCTTAGGATTATTCATCAGTAAAAAAGGGTTATAAATGTTAGTCATCCTTATTCTAGAAAATCTTTTATTATGAAGAGAATGTTTTGGTTTGAAGAACTCCATTACTATGTAAACTCAAGTTAGCTGGCATCCTTCAAAAATTTCTTTCCTCTACCATGTCTAACCTCCTACATACATAGCTTTTCCCTCAATCTTTACCTCCTACTATTAGCAATGCCCCTTCATCAACTACAGATATATCAAACTAGTGAAGGGACCTTTTGTCTTATTATTGCCGATGGTTAGTCATGGACGATACTAAATTTGATGTTAGTTTCTATTATAGCTGATTATAAGTGTAGTATGTTTTATGGACCATTCTGAATTTGATGCTCATAATATTCCTCTACCATAACCTTGTAGGAATCTAGTTAATAAATCATGCTCTTTCAATTAAGATGTTTTTCTTACCTATCATTCCTAGTGTTTATACAACCAAACATCTTATCTCTACTTCCCTTATATATCATCACCTCTCATATGCTTATAATGTTATTCCTAGTGTTTATGGGCCATGAAATTTTCGAGAAGCTAATTCTCAAGATGTACATAAAAACATGTTATAAATGATGAGCCGTCTAGCTCTTGCTCTAGAATCAAACCTAGAATATTGCAAACTTCCAAAAAAAACAAGTTGTTGGCAGTCAAATAGGTAATATTATAATATAAAAAAAAATAAGTTTTTAATTCTGATGGATCTACATAACAGGACCACAAGGTGCAAATCTTGTGCCTTAGGGATTTATTCAAACGTTTCAAGTAAACTACAAAGGAAACCATTTGCTCTTGTTGCTAAAACTAAACATCGTTTGTGTTCTATTATTAATTGTTGTGAACAATGAGTCGGTTAATGTGTCAAATGAGTTATAAAAAATGCCTTCTTGTATAAGAATCTTGAGGAAAAGTCTCTATATGAAATTACCCTCCAGTCATCCTCAAGAGCTTAGATCCTATCTTTGTGTGTCAGCTTCATAAATCAATTTCTATAGGTTAAGTGATTGTTCTTGAAGAAATTGATTGTTTAAAGGAGTAATGTCGGACTCATCTTTATTTGTTCATCTTGACCCCAATGTCCACATTATGGTGGTTCTTATCTATGTTGATGATCTATATAATTACAAGAAAATAATATTGATTTACCCATTTCCTCATCTCAACTCCAATTTGCAAACACCAATTTCCTATTAAAAATCCCTGGACCACATTGAAGTAGTAATATTTAGTTATTCGTCGGTAAAACAACCCAATAAAAAGTATGTCCTTCCCAATTTCACAACAAACAAGGTTCCTTCTCTTCTTCTTCTTCTTATTCTCCATATGTAAAAAAACATTAATATTTTATTTCTTTCCTCTTCTCTCCTCAACTCTTTTCTCTTCTCCTTCATTCTCAAGTATGTATTATTTTTTTTTTCCCCTTGCCTTTTTCCTTTTTTCTTCTTAGTTTTTTTTAATTTAATATACTTTATGATTTTTTTTTTCTCTCTTAGCTTCACTTGTAACTACATTAAGGTAATTTTTTTCTTTTTCGTGTTTTTGTTTTCACTATATTTGTTTTTATTCTACTTATTTTTGTTTTAATTTTTTTTGTTCCTTAATAATTGTATGAATGTTGTTGTTGTAGGAAGTTTTTTTTTTTTTTTTCTATATGAGATCAATTTTTTTAGTTGATCTTACTTTATAGGATTTTAAAATTTTTAGTAATTGCAACTTTATTCTTTTTTCATATGAATTTGTTTGGTTGAATTGTTTTTTTTTCTTCTCATAATTTCTTTGTTGCATAATTTGTTTAAGTTTGATTTTTTTTTCTTTTTGTTATTTTCAAGTGTTTTGAGTATTATAGAGTGTTGAATTTATATTAATTTAATTATTTTATAGTTTTGGTAAAATAGATTTTTATTAGAAAATATATATTTTATTAAAAATAATCACCGATGGAATTACAAATGGACTTACAGAGGAAAAATATCAACAAGAATGAAGCGGCATAATTTTGTTTGCATGACTTTTTCCATCACTGTAAAATAATTTTTTATTACCTAATGGACTTACCGATGAAGAATTCACTAAACGAAGCTTTTCCAGTCGGTAATTTTATTGGTAAATTAATTTAATAATTGGAATAATAATATAAAATACCAATAGAAAATTTTATCAAATAAATATAAAGACTGTGAGAGTGATGATCATTGATATGATAAGGTTAAGAATCGACATGGCAAGATTCTAGGAGTAAGATTGTTAATATCCTCTGTGTTTTCAAAAAGTGTGTATTCTGCCACTATGTAATTAAATGCATTCTAACATATTAAGAATAAAAAAATTATTATTCTTTTAATTAGTTTTCTTCAAAAAATGCTACTTTAAATTGAGCATCAGGTTGGTAGACATGGTCAAGTTATGGCGCCCATGGATCCATTTATGACTGCATAATTCATTATTTGAAACTCCCAATCGGTCCATGGACAACGAATATCATAACTGGATGCAAGAAATTCCGAGCTCATCACAGGCATCTTGTTCCATAATGAATTGTCAATGCAGGCCCTACTTCAGTCTCTCAACCCGACTCCCCATCCCTTTAAGTACACCCCATATTTAGTTGGATGTGGACATAAAACCAAACCTTAAGTCACAGTTCAGTTCAGAGATCCTGTTTTGTCCTTACCATGATCGTTCTATTTAAATTGGAACAGTGACTCGTTGGAAGAAATATGGAAGTGTTTTACAATGCAAATGACATTTCATTTTCTTCATACATAGATAATATACACGAGTAGAAATGTGTTGGATACAAAAAATGCCCAATAAAGGAGAATTTCAACTAAATACATGATTGTATCACGATTCAAATTTTTATTTTTTTTTATTAATTTTATTATTTAATATTAGATTGCATAAGAAAAAATTAATCAAAGACTCTTAGCATAAATTGTATCAATAATTGGCCAAAAAAAAAGTTTAAAGTTTTTTATTTTATTTGTTTCAAGTAGAGGCACGAACTTAAAAGTTTGTTTGGTGAAAAAAAATTTAATATAATCATTGAAATTACAGTTTGTGTATCGGACCGAAGGAAATATTCCTTGAAAAGGGAACATCCTTGAATGCCCTCACCAAGAATAAATTGGACCGTTTAAAATCGCAGTGAGTGGACTTTATCCTTGCCACATAATGGTCATCTAGAATTTGGTTTCCTATCGTGAGCATATTCCTCCATTGTCTGGCTCGCCTCAGAACATGCCATTCATTCATGTGTCATAATTAACTTTGAAAATGATGTATTTGTTCTTAAATCTTGAGGCAAATTCGTTTCTTACAAAAATTACTAGAGGGAGAAGTGCTTGGAATTCCATGTGGAAAACTGAAATTTTTAATACCAAGTATGCTTTTTTATTCATGTGTTGCATTAGTCGTTTGTATAGAATTAAAGCTATATTGCGTACCTTATCTAAATTAAGAATGTTATTTCATGTTACGTGAAATTTAAAATTATCCAGGAACCATGCAGTTATAATTTATAAAAAATCTATATCACTTAATAATATTTTATGATCTCTTAACTTTTATATTAATATTATAATTCACATCAAACCTAAACTTGTCATGCCACTCATCATAAAATTCAAGCAAAATAAGTAAAAATAAACAATCTTCTACTTCCTTTTTATTATTATTATTTGTAGTTAAAATGCTCATTGCATTATATTTTAAAAAGATCATTACATTTATTTTAATAAAAAGGTCATCACAGAAATACCATTTTCCTATAAACATATCACTCTTGATGAGTATAGGTTGTTATCAATCTAAAAAATCATTTTTAAAATCATTTTTTGCGGAATCAATGAACCAAAATACTAAGTTCCTTTCTTCTAATGCCAACAACATGTAAGTACATTGTTGAGGGTGAGGAACATTTCCAGACGTAATTCTTGGATTTGTTTTTTTTAAAAAAAAAAACAAATAAAATATTTTTTATTTGAATTGAAAGGTGGGAAATGCATATTTTCATATAATTGAAAAAAAAAATCAAAAAATCAAAAAGTTAATTAAACTGATGAGGTGTATGACCTAGGTTGCGGGTTTGCTAAATGAACTCAGGTTCACTCTGTTTCTTTTTCTTTCATTCTTTCTTTAATTTCATATGTTTTCCAAATTTATTTACATCCATATTATATTTGATTGAGAATTGGATTTCATATTTTATTTTAGTTTGCTTTTTATGAGGGCTTATCAATGATCTTATGATCCAAATAATTGAGTTTTAACAGAATGTGTTTGGGTTAATTCAAATCAATTTAGTATGTTGTACTCTTAGTGTTTTTTTTTAAATGTTGTTCGGTGTGTTACCATTTCAATTTTTTTAAAAAAAATATATCATCCAATATGCCAATTATGTTTTTAAACATTAAAAAATAATAATTTGACATGGCAGTATAGGAACATAAAATTACTATAATCAATGTGTGTTAATAAATAAAATGGATGAAATTAAAAAAATAAATAAAATAAAAAAGGATGGTGAATTCACTGTTTACCTAAACGCCAGTTTATTATGGACGTTAACAATTGTAATTTTATACAATAAAACTAAAGAGGATAGTGAATTTCACTTTAGAAGAGAGAATTTGTTTGTTTGGCTATGAAGGGATATTTTTAACTCCCTTTTTTTTTATAGTGTACAAATTAAATTATCATATTATCCTTGGAGTTAGGAAAAAAGTTAAACTAACCAGTAGGGGCTTCTTTTTGGTTTTTTTCTATTTTTATGAGTACAGTTTAAGACCAACTTACCCTTTGAACTTATTTTTAAAGCCTAAAGGTCAAAGAGTATTTTACTTTATTTTGTAAGTAGGGTTTTTTTGTTGTTTTTGAGGTGGGGCAGGGCATCTAGTCTCTTAAGAAATCAAAATAAATTAATAAAAAAAGACTAATGCATGTTGAGCAATGGCTAAGTGCATTAATCGCTCCACCATCTTTGGACCACGTGTACAATTGATTCCAACAACCGAAAAGGTCTATTTCAGGATTGCTTCAGCTTTATCTCGGCGTTCCTTTATGGATATGTGGTTTGGTGCACTAATAAGAACATTGGTTTGTCGATGCATGATCATTTTTTTTTATTTCCTCTGTATTCTTCAGGTCTTTGCGCCCTCACCACCTGATTTTTTCATAGCTAGCCCCTAAACTTCTATTTCGTTTTTTATTTAGCCATGTTCTTTTGGATATGATTTAAAAAAAATAAATTAATTCATTGAATTATATTTTTAGTTTTGATTTTATTCTCATTCATTTTTTTACCTTTTGTCAAATTTGGTCCCCATTTTTTAATTATTATTTTTTTTTTAGTCCTAAGATAATTTTTGGAGTTGTATTTTATTTTTATTTTTGCTAATTCCACCCTTCGTAAATATTATTCATAATATAGTATACATGCTTCATTATTTTGGAGTGTTGTATTTTTATTTTCTTTTGCTTTGTAAAATTTTCAAAATCGGTATCTTTTTTACTCGATTTAACTCTTCAACATTTAATTGGTTTGGATTTAAGCTTTTTAGTTAAGGCACATGTCTAAAATTTCACGGGTTGCAAGCTTTGAAAAATAAAACCTACTTCATTGAGTTTTTTCTAAGGATTGCGTTAGGCGTTTTAATCATTTTTCAAGCTGATGTTTTTTTGGATTTCCATCCTTTAATAGTTATTTAATTAGATATTGAACTCTATTTTTGTTTTTCCATGCTTTCCTATGGACTATTGGTTTTATCATTTTTTTTTTATTTAAGTAGGTTACCTCAAGTCCTTTTTATTTTTTATTGTTTGTTAAATTTATTTTTTAAAATAAATTTTTTATTTTGAATTAAATAGAAATTGATTTATTGAATATAAACGGATGCTCAAATTTCATTTTGTTTTGTTTGATTTACTTTTCTGGGACGTTGCACTCTAGCAACAACTTCTTACATATGTCATCATCCAAAATGTTGCTGTCGGGGTTTGAACTGTCTCAAACAAAGCTCTTTTTGTGATGAGTGATGGTTCATAAGGGATGTGAAAGTGGGTTTTCCAACATTCTTTTTTTCTTTTTCTTTTTCCTTCTAGGCATAATATTGGTGGCTCATTTTTATTTTTTTTTTGTTGATCGTTGCCAGATATTGTTTTTTATGGCTCCGTGTATTATTATTTATTTATAATTTAAATCAAATGTCATTAAATCTACCTGGTCTTAATTAAATCCATCAAATTAAATCTTAATTAATTAATGACTCTATGAGTTTTTGAAATTTTTTTCTGCTTGGGGTCATGTCTCATGTCAATAATCCAGTAAAAACTAAAATTGCAAAAACACCTCACAGTTGGCTTGGAAGTGGATCTTAGAGGTTGGTTTTGACCTAAAAATAGCATGTGGCAAGCTTTGTATAGTCATCATATGCAGTTAGGGTATTGGATGAACTTTATAGCATTCAAAACAAGCAATTTAATCTACATTTTTGGTTGAAGTTAGGATTGCGTTAGCTTTGTAGGCTAGCTCCTGGGCTATATGGGTATCAAAAACTGAATCTATTTTTGTTTGGGTGACTTACTTATTTTATAGTTTTTTTCTCATTACCAAATTTGTTGCTTAAATTTATGATTTATATATGTTAAGTTTTTAGTGACTGTTATTCATCCATGAGTTCGTCGGTTAATATATATATAAAAGATGTATGAAGTTATAACTTGATGCATAAGATATGACCACCATCTCCTTTGATTATATGTTCTTTTATCCTCTAAATTTTTTGTTGTTATTCTCTAGACATATCAAGTTATCTTGTTATTTTGAAAGGGGGAAAAAAATATTAAATATCCATATTCCTCATAGGTGTATTATAACTATATGGCTATTAAAAAATAATTTCATACCATAGAAATTTATTGGTATGTGATTAAACATTGTAAAAGAATGGAATCAATTCTAAAATCTAAAAACTTTAGGGTATAACACGAGGGTTTTGAGAGAATCGCTACTTTGTTATTAAATCAATTATTCATTCACTCATGTTATATACATATAATTAAATATACTAGAAATACATGGAAGAGATCATTGTAGTCCTATATTCACTTTATTATTCACAATTAATAGTATAGTGGAGTGATGTCTATGGCCTTAGCAAAAGAAATTGTATACCTTTGATAAAAAGGAAATTTTGATATTTTTCACATACTAGTCATTTGTCATTAATTGGTTATGTGTGAGAGTATTTATCTATACAATATTTTTTTTAAAATTAATAAAATAACAAAAATAACCCTAAGAGTACAAAAAAAAAATAATATTTCCAGTGTAACGATATATTGGTATTTTCAGTTTTTTTATATAGTTGAATTACAAATATACCCTTGGATCCAAAGAAAATTTAATGCATTGAGGGCCAGGGTATCATGCTCTTTTGTCTCTATTGTTTTTTTGTTAATTGTTGAGTTTGCATGGGACGTGTCATAATTTTATCATTAAAATAATATTTTTAATTAGAAAACATCGTTGGTGGTGTGTTGTGCACATGCCAAAAAAAATGGAAAGACGAAAATGTCTTTTAGGTGACACATGTGGTGTCTCCCGCGTGGTCAAAAAATGGAATTTCTTCTTTATAGTATGATTCCCTGTCGACTCCTTTTTCATTCCCAGGTGGCGGGTTATAGTCCAAATAATTCTAGTTTATTGTTGGTGACCCTTTCTTTTTTTCCATTCATTTCTCTCTCCTACCCATGATAAATAACATTTTGGTCCTCGGTAATTATTGGTATTCCAGATTCAAGTCCTTTTTAGTTTTTTAATTTGTATTTTTTTTTTCATTTTCCCTTTTATTAAAGTTTTTATATGTTTTTTAATTTAAACCCTTCGTTTCTAATTTGTCTATATAATTATTATTTTTATTCGGTTTTTCTGCTTTTTAATTTTGTATTTTTTTCCCTTTTAAACACAAGTTTTCATAAAAATTTCAATTTTATCCTTCTATATCACAAGTTTATTGATTTTGGTTTGTTTTTCAATAATAATAATAAGGTGATTTTAGTTTTGGTCCCTCTTTTTTTTTTCTTATTGTTTTCCTTGGCTTTTTGTCAAAGTTTTTATCGTTTTCAATTATGTCCTTTAAATCCAAGTTCATGGTTTTTATTGTTTTCAATAAATAAATAATAAAAAATAATAGTATGTTATTTATTAAAATAGTAACGTTGATGATGATAACATGGGGTGGTGGGTAATAAAAATAAAACATAGTAATGAAAATAATAATATTATTTGATGATAAATAGTAATAATAATGATAAGTAACATAACAACAACAACAACAACAACAACAACAACAATTTGTAATAGTAATAGTAATAATAATGGTTTGTTAATGTATGATGATGATACACTAAATAATAATTAAACATTTGTTACCTTATGTTAATTTAACCCTAATTTTGCGTTGTTACATATTTGTCATAACTAGTTTTTTATGTTATTTTTTAACCTCATTTCATTACCTAAACATCATTTTATGTATAAAAATAATAATATGAGCCCATAGCGAAGCGCAGGAACCAAGACCGGTAAGCTTTATAGAGAAACTAAACAATAGAAAAGACAACACATTATTAAATGACTATCTTCTTTTATTTTTAAAAACTCTCATATGTTTGCACGTTAAAAACTTTAGAATACAATTATTGACACGCTGCTGTATGTTTGAGGGTCGATTTCGAATTAGTTTTTTTAACATAAAAATCACTATTTTAAGTATTGATTAACTATGTTTTTATAACTACAAAATAATAATCATAGAACTGTAGAAATAAAATGCCATATTAAGTATGATATTTTTCATAAAATTATTTAATGCGAATGACATTTTAGGGTGACATTTGGTTTTTTAATAATTGAAAACAATGGATTATATATTAGATCGACTTGGGGTGTTAAACCTTACCACATGTTTGATCCCTTGATCATTAGACCATGATAATCCTATAAAAACAAATAAAAAAAAATTATGAAGTGTCAATTGCCTAACCCACGACTCAAGTCATAAAATCGAGGATAACCCTTATAGAAGAGGTTTACTGAGGAAGAACATTATGTAAGCTTCGATTTTAAAAGAAAACAAAAAAAAAAAAAAAAACTCAATTTTAAAAGGATAAAAAATATATAGATATTGTTAACCCCTGCAACCTGGGTCAAGATACTAGGATAACCGCCGTAACACAGAAATAAAAAAAATTTAGAAGCTCAAATTTCCAACCAACCTAAATATTGAAAGATGAAATCGATAAAAGAAAAATCAATTATAAAAGTGGTTCGAAGAAAAATAACTCAAGAGCAACCCACGGTTAACTATTAATCTTGCAACTTGGATCAATGAGATCAAGATTCGTTAAATTCATAGAAAAAGTCAATATAAATAAAAAATAAACTCTATTTTTATTAAATCTATATGTTAAAGAGTTGTGAAATATATAAGAAAGAAAAAATTTTCAATCCCATGAAATCGGTATATAAACCCAACGAAAAATAAAATTAAAAAAAATACTTAGCATAATTTCTCCAAATAATCTAATATTAATTGATGTTCACCAAAAAACAAAAAAACTTAAAACAAAACACGACTGACACCAAAATACTATTGTATGATAAATAATATTTTTTGTTAGGTGGCTACAATGGATTTTACTCTTACCCTTTATTGCTTCTCCATTTTTTGTAATGTGAATAAGGCTCGCTCAAAGAGATTTGGGAATTCATTATAAAGGCTAGCGAGGAGACGGCCTACAGGTTTAGAATGCATGGTTTTATTGTATTAATTATTCTTTACTCTTTTTATACAATTAATTTCTGGTATGTTTTAGCGTTTGAAGAAAATTACATGAATTTTCCTAAAGTGGGATGATGTGTGTCTTATACTTCAACAATTGGGATCTGTTAATGTTATAAAGTTAACAAGATTAATAGTAGAATTACTGTTTGTAGTAATTAACTATTATACTTTTTAAGAGTATTGTATTTTTATTTTATTTTATAAAATAAAAAAAGTGGATCTTGTAATAAACTGTTTTGCTATAAAATTTGAACTTGATGGTTGTACTTAATGTCACTTTATGCATTTTCTACTAAAAGCAAGATATACCTTCATCAAACAATATTTATATAGTCGAAAGCAACTCTGCATAAAAATACAAACAATATCCAAATAAATTGATTAAAAACATTAAGATTGTTAATTATTGTCTTTTTATAAGACCCACCTCTCCCTATATGGCCCCAAGTCCACGTCCCATCATCCAAAGTCATAGATAGCTTCCGATGTCTCAAAAACATGACAAGAAAATGAGACTTCCCTTTTCTGTTTGCATCACAAAACATAGATGCTTGACCTCAAGGTCTAAAAACTAGACAACTAAATGAGACTTCTTCTCTGTTTCTAAATATAAATATAAAAAAATTATATCACAAATAACAGACAATAAAAATTAAAAGAATTAAGTTGAGGGGGGAAAATATCCTAGCTCCAATCATCATGCATGGATTGAAGTAGTGATTTTTTTTTTCCAGAACCTTTTTTTTTCTCAGTTAATTGAGTTTCTTTATTGTTGAAATTGATGTCTAGTTGCTTAAATTTTTAATAAAGGGAATATTAAAATAATAGAGATCAAAGTAAAAAAACAAAGAAGATAGATGGTTTTTTTAAAATTTGAGAAAAAAATTCATTATCGTCCTCAATCCTTTTCCAAATGATCCATTTCATAGTCCCTTTAGTTTTTCTAAAAATAATTTTAATCCAAAACTTTAATTTTTCTAGTTTTTTAGTTCTTGAATTTAGAGAGAGGAGAAAAAATCACCAGATCTCATTGTTAAAAGAGAAAATATTTGTTAACACAATTTTTAGTCATTAAAAAGGTCGATATATGTCACTATTTTCTATGAAATGAAGGTGTTTCATTGTGATGTTCTGTAGCTGTCTCATCATCTAAAAGGGTAGATCTGATCCTCTGATAGTTTTTTGAATATGGGTTGATTTTAGGTTTTGGATTTGGTTAAGGCCATAAAAGGTTATATCAAGATCTCTAGGATGGTTTTTAGATTATTTTGGATCAACATGGGTTGAAAAATAATTTTTAATGCAAGAAATAACTTTGCCCTGATTTTTCAATTATTCTCTAATTGTTGGAATCTAGTGATACAAACAGCGCATCACATTGCATCGTTTTCTTTTTAAAAAATAAAAGGTGGATGATATATTGAGTGAAAAGGAGGTCAGACCTCATTTGACGGGCTAGGAGCATGGTTTGCCCATCGCGCCTGACCTAATAGTTAATTT